>CADEHL010001099.1:287500-390000 GCA_902827135.1 Harpagifer antarcticus
GGGATTGTTTATCTTTGTGTGTGGACATCTTTTGTCCATTAGCAGTCTTTTGTGTCTATTGTTGTGTGTTTAGCCAATCAAAGGACTTTCTCAAGTGTCTTTCTAAAGTCATCCAGAATTAGCACCCATTGGCTGAAACACTGAGAACAGCTGAACTGATGTTATGTCTAGACCAGTGTTTCTCAAACTTTTTCATACCAAGGACCACTTAACCAATAAAAAAACACTCACGGACCACCTAACTCCACAAATATCCAAAAACACATCGTTTTTCTAGAACAGATTACAAATCGCCTGAAAACGGTACAAACAAGTGGCAGCATGTGTGATGAAGGTGTTGCGCTGGGCTATATCATGCAATCCAAAGTGAAACTTAACCTCGCTCCATTGCGGAGATATTCCCGTGAGAGTGCGTAAAACTTAAATGTATTTATTTATTTCAAATGTGAAATGTTACCAATATACTCACGGACCACTAGGGGGCGCTCACGGACCACCAGTGGCCCGCGGACCACACTTTGAGAAGCACTGGTCTAGACTCTAGCACAGTAGGCTGTTAGAACAATGTGTAAATACTATAGTTTTTGCAATATGGGATTTCAGGCATGTGAATCACTTCCTGGAGTCGATGAAAACAGATCCAAGCATAACTTTTACGTCACATTGCATCATAATTGCACCAACAACATAAGCATCATTTCCTCACCTATCAGTGGTCTCAGGTCCTCCACCACGTCCTTCCTCTCCACCTCGGTCAGGATGGACAGCAGCTTCCCCACGGAGGCCTCTGAGCTCCGGGCCTGCCAGTTCTCCAGGACCGACTCAGCAGGACTTCTGGCCGCCTCATGGTTCTTTATCTCCAGGTAAGAGAAGCCCATGGCCTCCGCTACAGCGGTCCAGTCCGCAGCCACCGTGTTCTTCGGGTTCAGATACAGACCCAGCTTCTTCCTCAGCGTTACATTCAGGGCGACCAGAGGAATGCTCCATAAGTTCACCTCCGAGTCCACGCACGCCATGCTTTGGGAAGTTTGTGGAGAGTTTTTAAACACTAATAAAGGACATTGTGGCGAAAGACTGACAACCTGATAACAGCACGAGGAAGTGATGCGAACACTGCGTCACAGCGGGGAGGAGATCCACTGTACACACACACACACACACACACACTCACACACACACACACACACACACACACAAAAAGTACATTAAACTGATTTAACTGGCGGTATTCCCTTTAAGAGAGGGTTGTTGCTGAGAAAACACTTTTTAACATGGCTTTTCAACCTGCAATACCCCCTTTTATTCAATGTTTATTTATTTTGCTTATATTTTGTAATTACTTATTTCTTACTTTAACTGATTAATTGTATTGTATTCATTCTGTTGCCTATTTTGCCTTCCCCTACATTTACTCAAGTAGCCCAACTGTGCTTAGTCAATATTTGAAATATTTGAAATATTTTCCTTCTGTGCCACTTTTATACTCTTACACAATAATTCAAAAGAACAATATTATGTACGTTTTACTCCACTAAACTTACAATAAAGACTTTGTTACTTATGAAGACGTATGAAGACTTGAATTAAATGTTATATTTTCTGTAAGTCTTGTGTTATTATGTATGTTAAAGCACCTTTAGTTGCTTGCCGGCTAACAAACAACTTACCCCATAAAGCATTGCATTACAAATATTTTATTAAAACTCAACAAGTTGTCAACACGACAAAAAACAATACATTTTGCAATTGTATTGTGTAACAGACATAAAAGGGCAACTTAAAAAAAAACACATGTAGAAATAGCAGTAAAATCATCATCTGACTGACTGCAGGAAAACCACAGAGTTGCTTTCACTATGACTGCAGTCCAACAGGAAGCGCAGCCATAAAAGGCGCTTCGTGGGGAGGGGGCGTTGGTGAACTCCAGTTCAAATCCCGCCTCGGCCGCACTACGTCTTGGGCAAGACACTTTACCCGCATTTGCTCCTGTGGGTAATGTCCGCAGTAATGACTCTTACATGTGTAATATGTGTAATGTGTACCTGTAACAGCGCTCTATTAAAAAATGTAATGCATTATTATTATTATAATTATATACGTGTAGATAAGACACGTCTGTGCACTCAAACATAAGTAGGAACGTGCATTTCCTAAAACCCTCATCTGAAAACCTTTCGAGCAACATCCCAGGAGGGAACGCAGATGTTTCCAAGCAACAGTCCAAGTTTGCATCACTGGAGTTTCCCTCCTGTCTTCACTGTGAGGGCATCACAGGTCTTTGCTTTTGGAGAAATAGAAATCGATGCCTCTGTCACGGTGTTGTTTGGGAGTGTGAGACGGGCCCTTCTTTCCTCTGGCTGAAGGCCCCGCGCCACTCTGCAAATAATAGGAATAAAACGTATGTAGAGTGATGGTTTCAAAGAAGGCTACAACATTTCCTCAAACTCTATCAGAGTGAAAGTCATGCATTGGAAACCTACCGATTAAAAACGAAGAAGTAATATCTGCTAAAAGTACCTAAAGTAAAAGTACATTTTAGAAAGTGTTATGTTAGAAATGTATAGTACACGTCCCACGCACTTAGAAAGGGCCGGACGCTAACTTCCATATGTTGGACAATGTGCACATTAACATAAGTTACGTTAACTAGCATCAATTAGCATTATAGCCTATACAGTAAATGGGCTATAGTTTAAAAATGGCTTGATATTTAGGAAATATCGGCGTGATTTGGGGGGTAATTTAAGGGATGCTGAATGCATATCTGATATTTTCAGTTTCTACAATGACAGAACCAGAAAGTGGCCGTATTCTTCCTCCCTGTGGTCTGATGGATTTTGAGTTGATTTTGAGGTTTTAAAGGACGTTAGATATAGAAGTGAATGCAGTGCAGTCAAAGTAAAATGCAATATATCCCTCTGACAAAGACAAACAAGTAGCAGTGTAAATGTACTTTCTCACACTGTTGTTTTCCCTCCATCGGTTATAAAAAGCTTTGCAGCAGCAGCAGTTCCTCCTCCTCTCACTATCCACTTCCCTTTTTCTCTAAAGACCCACCGGTTTCTTGTTAGCGTGTCGGCTCCATTCAGGCGCCATGACGATGGGGGCGGGGTAGGTCTCTCCGAGGCAGACGTTAGCGTGTGACAAAGAGGCGGTGCTGAGGGTCCAGGGTGTGTGCACGTCACTTCCCATGATGCCCTGCAGCTCAGGGACCCACTGCCGCACATAGTCGCCCTGAATCATGGGTAAAAAACACTCCATCAGTGACACTGCAACTTCCCTCACTTAGTCTCACACTAATGTACATTCTCAAAGACATTGAAGTGACTGTTATTTTCTATATATTGATTGTTGTGCTTCTATTTAGGTCTTAATGTGTGCATATGTATAAATGTGTCTTTTGATTGTGTATATAGATTTGCATACATATTTTTATATTTGTATTCGGGATTGTGGGAAACGGTATTTCGATCTCTCCGTCTGTCGAGCAAACTGAAAGATTGACAATAAAGTTGATTTTCTCAAACACACATTGTTGTCGTAGTCCAGGCCCTGCTTGATCATGTTGAACTTCCTGTTCTCTCGGGGGTCGTTTCCGATGCCCGCGCTGTAAAGCCAGTTACCATAGTTACTGCAGACATCATGGTCGATCTGTGGAGAGACATTTAAAGCACCTCAAGATTCAAGGCTTGTATTGTCATGTGTGCATTAGCTACAGTGTAGTTATGACAATGAAAATACGAGGTCACAGGCTCCTCCAACAGTGCAACACAATACAACAGATAAAGGTGCAAGTCAATCAAATTAAGTATAATAGAAATAGTGCAGAATAGTCTACAAGTAATTGGCGGACAAAGTTAACGAAAAGTAAACGGCAGCCATCATCAGCGGCGACATCTTAAGTATTACCATCTATGTATAACTTACTCAAACAACTAGTTATTCCACAACATATCAATAATACAATAAGTATCCCCCTATAATTGTATCCTATAAATACAGTCTCGATACTGATTTAAAAGCCACTTACCAGCAAGTATTCAAACCACTCCGCTCCCATCCTCCAGTCCAGACACAGGTCCTTTGTGAGGAAGCTGGCAACATTCTGCCGCCCCCTGTTGGACATGAAGCCCGTCATGGCCAACTCTCTCATGTTCGCATCCACAAAGGGAACTCCTGTGCGTCCCTCTGTAAGAACACATGGAATATATTTCACCTACTGATACATACGCTTTGAATGCATCTATTAAATAGTGAGGGGAAATGCCACAAACCTTTCCATGCATCGAAAAGCTTCATGTCCTTTTTCCATGGAACGGATTTTTCTTGAAGTCCTGGAATACAATTATCATGAGTTCAATTTACATTCATAGAGTATAAATGTAAAAAGCATTTTACCTTTGATCTGAAACAGTCTGTTCCCGTACTTGACGCCGACTAACTTGAAGTAATCCCTCCACAAAAGTTCAAAAATGACCCTGAAAGACAGCAGCGAGGACACATCTGTAACCACTCTGATGGAATGGATTTGATTTCGACTTATCCGAGTGTGTGCTCACCAGTATGTGCTCTGATTGGCTGTCCGCTCCTTCTCATACTGCTGGATCTGATGGTAGATGTACCTGGGTGAAATGCAACCCAACGCCAGCCTGCAGAATGCCAGAGATGCACCGTTAGTGATATTTTAATAGGAATGGAACATTATTCAGAAAAAACATGATAGAAAAACACGCACCATGATGAAAATTTAGTGGAATAATCCACACCTATCAGGCCGTTACGAGTCTCCTTGTAGGTTGCAACTGCATTCTGCAAAACATATATTTATTACAGCTACAGTGCATAGTAGAAAATACATTAATATGTCTGGTTGTTGCGGAAGATGTACTCACAGTGTCCCAGAAATAGTGTTTAAGTCTGGCCAAAGCTTGACTTTCTCCTCCAGTGCAGGGGAAGGCTGATCGGGGGTCAGTCACAGGCTCTGGAAAAGCGACTTCCATACTTAATACTGTGGGCAATCCCCACAGGAGCAATTTGGGGTGAAGTGTCTTGCCCAGGGACACAACGACAAGCTGACTGCAGTGGGGTTTGAACCTGTGACCCCCTGAACCCAACACCAAGGCTCTATCCACTGCGCCACACGCCTCTCAACAATTTTCCTTCGGGATAAATAAAGTCTTATCTTATGAATGAATCCATATACTTTTAGGAGCTGTTACCTGTTTGTTCCAGGTCTTCAGCTGTGGGGATGCCTCCTTCCTCCAGCCCCTGGGGGAGGGGCTTCAGCTGCTCAGGTGTTGGGATCAGGGGTCTCACTCGGCTCTGGCTCTCCACCGCCTTCCTGAACTGAGTGTACACATCAGGCAGCCTAAGAAATTATAATATTGAGAACACATTTTTAAAGGAGACATGTTAGGCTCATTGATTATGCCTTTTATACATATGTGCATGTTACATGGTTGGAGGTGCCTGATAAAAGAAAAGGTTATCTCACAAAATGGCCACAATCAACAACAGGTCCGACGGTTTGCCAACTTGGATGCTTTAACCGAAGCCAGCCATATCCTCTCACCGACACATCAGGCAGCCTAACCCAGTTTGCCACGATCAACAACAGGACATTGTTCTGGAGAGAGCCATATCCTCTCACCTGGACATGTTGTTAAATGGAAGATCGTCTCTGTGGTACAGTGTGGACCCCCAGCAGGTGTGCACTTTGACCTTCATCTGTGCACAGACATCCTTCACTCGTTTCTCCACATTCAGTTCCTCCGAACTCACCTGGAACAGAACATGAGCACATGAAGGACAAACTGTCCAAATCACCCCGAGGCAATAAAGAAGACATTAAGAGAAACCAGTTAGAACTACCTCTTCATGGAAAGCCACGGTACTGACGGAGCCCAGTTGCTTTATGAGGTCCGCGACTACCTCCTCTGGTTTCCCCCGTCTCACCACCAGGTTGCTGACACACACACAGACACACACACACACACACACAGACACACACACACACACACACACACACACACACACACACACACACACACACACACACACACACACACACACACACACACACACCACACACACACACCACACACACACACAAATAAGCCACCATGCCAGGCAAGCTGCATCCTGATTAGAAATCGACTAACTTCCCGCTGGATGACCTGAGCATTGACAGGAACAGTGTGTGCAGCACCGTGTTAACATAAATACAACCCTCTATAAGCTCAGCTGTGTCCTGATCCTGTTTCAGCTGAATCCTAGAAAGCTGAGGACAAGGTCTGTACCGAGTATTTGTGTAACAACATCGTGATAATTACATTCATGAGTCTTGTAATTAGATTATAGGTCGTTACTGATATTACAAGGACACAGCTGAACTCTGGGGGGTCAGCAATTTAAATAGGTCATTATATATGCACGTATGTTGTCAACAAACAGCTGTTTAGTTACCTGCCCTTGTGGAGCAGCGTGTGCCTGAGGTCCCTGATGCTGTCCAGTAGGAAACGCAGGCGGAAAGGCCCAGTCTTTGGCAGGTTGTAGTTATACGTTCCCACATAATGTCTGGGGTCGAAGCAGTACAGCGGGACGATGTGATCTGCATTTCTTTGAGCCCAGTGGAAAAGCTGTAAGTAGAGAGTAAATAATGTAGGTTAATATATCATCCTCTATTAGAAAAAGTGATGCATGATTACAGCAAGCACATTTCAATTGATGTGTATACAAAAATGGCTTCTTTAAGTTAATTGTGAGAGGAAACTAAACCCTGTTAGCAAGTTTTGAAAACACCTTACCTGATATTTTATTTGAAGGACACTAAAAATAAGAAAAATATTTTTTCCACCTCTATATTTGGGAAGGCGGTCTTTTATTTTTGAAATATGCCACCGGATGTAGTACAGTCTCCGGTACGTCTGTGTTTTTTGTATTGATAGCTAGACTTGATACTGATTTATTAAAGGTGGATTCAAAAGGAAGTTCGTGGAGAATATTCAGACATGTAATAAGCAACGTTTGTTCCTAATTCAAAGCTGCTGGTCTTTTTATTTTGAAGAAGAGGCTTTTATTCTGAAGGAAAGCCGGAAGTGGTGTTGTTGTTGGTAAAACAAAATTAGCTTTCTGCTAACATAAAACATAGACTTCTACATAATATGTTTAATATGTGCTTTAAAGAAAGGATTTTTGACATATATTGGGCAACAGACATGTTCACACGTTACTTTAAGTCAAATAACGTTAGGTTCTTTAAAGTTAAATGACGAATTTCATAATAAAAGACTCGGTACAGATTCAGACTCACCTCGTTGTCGTGCAGACGCAAGTCGTTTCTCAGTAAACATATGATTGTACGGGAGGTAGACATAGTTGTATTATATATGAATGTAGCTAATAGTAGTATTAGACCCAGCAGTGCTCGGTGTGAGAGAGCAGCTCCTCCCGGTGTGTCGGGGCTCCGTGTGACACGTATCGGTCACGTCGTTACAAAACGCCAGGTTTTATAAACTGGTTGTTCAACAGCTGCTCAGGAATAAGAGGATAGTAAAGAAAACACCAACACATTTCCCCCTAATTTGTTTCCCTCACACCTGAATAATGCACCCTTTTTTACTCAAATAGCCTTCATTAATAGATAGATTATGAGTGGAAATATATTTAACAGCTTTTTGCACAAGTTAAGTGTAATGGTTACTTAATACATATTATTTATAGAGCGCTTTTTAGACATTTTACAAGGTGCAATTCATAGAAAAAACATGAAAACACACCTTAAAGCAGGACTTTTGCTTATCGCTTCTGCTTGATATTATTTGTAACTGTATTTATACTTTTCATACACAAAGGAGGGAATAAGAAACACAATTAATGGAAAGGCAATGGATTGCATTAGATTGTGTAAATGTGGCCACTGAGTGTATCATTTCAAACCAATCCATTTACAAATATGTTGATGATAGTTGTCCCTATGAAACTAAATTAAAAAGCCTGAACATTTGACTGCAAAAGTGTTTTTAAAGCATATTTCTCTCACTTTGTCAGCGTTTGAGCTATGATTTAAACGAAGTAGAAACACACAAGGATCAAGAATTAGCTTTTGTGGGAGGAAAATCAAAATATTAAATTTGCCTTTGCCTAAAAACTAGTTAAAAAAAACTATGATAACATTAAATATTACACATATAAAAACTAGGTACAGTATAATATGACAAAAGCATATAAATGTGGTGCAAATAGATATTAGCTCTGAGAAAGAAGAAGATAATTATAAGGACATTGTGATTAAAACAAACAACAGTACACAGGGAAGTAGTCTTAGACCTTGGATTTATTAAGTTAAATGTACAAAAGATCAATGACTTGATACATTTCATGTTTCAAGGCTTCGTCATTAAGACAAAACGAACTGTCCCAATCGAAAGCCTCCAGCCGTCTCACTGCCTACTGCCAGCTCTCAAAGAGACACTCCCGTCTAAATCACAGTACAACCTACTGTATAACGTAGCTATTTCATCAAATAGATTTGTATAGAATGTAAAGAAATTTCATACAAAAGTGCAGAACAATATGTATTTACAGTATAATCTTTTTTTCATATAAAAGAAGTTCAGCAAATCCTGTGTGTGCTCTCTTTTGCTCACCTTATCAAAAAAAAGCTCTCTGCTTTGGCAGCAAACATTAAGTGTTTACAAGCAGATTCAGATAAGGCACTGACGAGGGTCGAAAAACGATTTGATCATTCTTTAAGTGTCACCGTATCACTACACCTCCATTTTGAAGATGTCAGCATTTCGCTCTGGATTTCCAACTTGACCCCTTTTTGGCGGTGTTATTGGAGAGTGAGGTGTCGCGTCAAGTGGTCATTAAATCAAAGTAAAGGCATGGGGTGACTGGATTCATACTGAACAATTGAATTTATTTTCATACTGATACAATGTGATTTGGTCTGTGCAGACTACCGTGCACCAAGCTGCCATAACATAGAAAAGGCGTATAGGGCTCTGAGGTGAGAAATCGATCCATAATGACTAATACTGAACATAGCCCAAAGCTTCTGACACTTTTTCTTTGGCTACTGTTTCTCCGATGGACTCAAGGCTCACTGCATGGGAAGCTGGAATGACTCCAAAGTACAGCTGGTATTGCTTATTAGACACTGATGCAAAAGTTTGGTTCTTTTTCTCTTGACACAACAATTCTCAATGATATAAAAAAAAAATGCTTCAAATAGAAAAATATCTCCGTTGATTATCCTGCACGTTGGAAATGCTTCAATGCATGATATCAAAAGTGCACACTCCATTCTAAAAACGGGGGGGTTTCTGAGTGCCGTGAAGAAAAGACATTCTTACTTACAAACTCTTATTGTAAGGCGTTGACAAAAATACATTGACATTTTTTCAGGTGACGATAGAAAACTTTGTATTGTATGTCATATAAAATATATTCTACCATCTCTACACACAGCTGATGAGTAACTCACAGCAGGGGTTCCCAACCTTTCCCCTCACTCATCTGTGATCATCGCCTACATTTCTGTTGTATTAAACCCTTTGTAATTGAATTTAACCCAACTGCTCGTGAAAATCCCTTCTGTAACTCCGAGTTATTTTAGCAGAAGAAATAATATTGAAACTCACTTCCCACGATCAGTCTTTTATTAAAACACTTATACCAGACTTATGAAAATTGATATAAAAGTGTTTTTTCTGTGGGAATAAATTGCAATCCATAATCTCTCTACATATCCCCCTGTACCCTCGGTTGGGAACCACTGACTTCCACTACTATCAGATGTGGTCGACGTTACTGTCAGGCTGAACCTGGACAATGTTCTGCGGCAGTAAATGAGTAAAAATCCCCCAAAATCTTGAGGCGCCGCAGCTCTTGGTCACGTGTCCTGCTCTTTCAGTCAGTAGCTTGTGAAGCCACTAAGGGCTTTCTCGTTGTTCCCCTCTTGGGGCAACACTCGACGTCGACCTGGCCTCTTGGTGACGAATCAGGCTTCATCCACACTGAACAAACTGAAATGCTTACTCTAAATAAATGTATTTTGTCAACAGATTCCACATCATTGTATTAGGTTAGTTGAAAGCAATAATAGAAATAATAATTTCAGCTCCGTAGTTTCAGTTTCTCCCGCTCTACAACCAACAGCTACCTACATCTATAATTGATATACTATCCTATGTATATAAGTTTCTACTACTTCAATAAAGTGTCAATCTGTCTATCTATTATTATGTTGAACTTATTATTTTGTATTTAAACTTAATACTATTACTTTCAACTAACCTAATACAGTTAAGTGAAACCTGTTGACATAATACATTTAATTAAAGTCAACGTTTCAGTTTTTTCAGTGTAGTTGCTGAGGGATGCAGCGTTCCTGGCAAGGCAGACACTGGTGATAGATTTCCGGGCAGGAAGTTGGAGGGGGAGGCCCGGAGAGGAGAGGAGGGGAGAGAAGGGGTGAGGGTCCTCAGAAACAGCCCTGAACGAACGGGTGGCTGAGCAGAACGTCCGCGGTCGGCCGCCACTTCTCCTCCACGAACACCTGCCGCAGGAAGTCCCGCGCCGCGTCCGACACCGAGTCGGGAAGGATGGGCTTCGTAGGCTGCGTGGCAATTTTAAAAATTGCCGCCATGGCCTCGTACTCGGCCCACGGAGGTTTCTGAGTCAACATCTCCACCACGGTGCAGGCAACACTCCTGAGGACAGAGAGCGTAAGATGGATTAATACAATTAAGGATAAAATCAAAGATAAAAATAAGTAACTATAAAATAAGAAATGAATTAAAATTAGTTTTTTTCAAGAATAAGACGTATTTTTTTTATATTTTCAAATGTATTTACTCCCAAGGTATGGAGGTAGATTTGTCTCAATATTATTTGTGTATCCAGATCAATAATCCGTGTGTAAATATGTAATCTTTAAATCTGAAGCACCTTCCACTTATATGTCAGTACATAAACAGTCCCATCTGATGTTCAGTCCTTACCACACATCAGCTTTCCGGCCATACCCCTCCCCATTGATGACTTCGGGGCTCATCCAGTAGGGGGTGCCGGTGACAGACTTGATCCCTGTGCCTGACATGCAGATGGTCTGGATACGTTTGCTGGCTCCGAAGTCTCCCAGCTTCACGTTCCCTGTCGAGTCTCTCAGGATGTTAGCACCTGGAGGAACCAAACAAAATGAGCTCAGCGTTATTCAGGGGTCTCGGGGGGGCCGTCAATAACCTTTAAGGGTTTCTCTGACGGTTCAAATAATGAAGTTACAGTGCAGTTACAGAGTGCATGTGCCAGCACTTCAACGAAAAACCACGTAAAAGGTCAACTTTTCCGATGGCCTGACACGTCGGCGCTGTTTGAACGCTTGCAGATGCACATAATTAGCACTTTGACTCGACTTCACAAACACTTTTCTCACATGAGAGGAATGTCTTTTACTAAAATCAACAGTCTGCTCCATGTGGATCAGACCCAACACCCTCCTGCTTCACAAATGTTCCTCCATGTCTACCCCGTTTCCTTCGGGCTCTGTTTGATCAGTGACTAATGAACGCCACTCACTCTCCACACCCTCTGAGAGACTCAATATGTGACCTTAACTTCTTGATCCCGTTTCCACTGCCTTGTGACAATGTGAGACTCTCCTATAAATCACCTTTAAGGATCCTTGGAACATTACATCCATATTCATTTCATGGACTGCGATGCCAAGCTCTATTTGATTGTGCTGACAGCTCCTTGACTGCACAGTGGAGCTCTTGTGCGTTAGATGAGCACACACCGTATATTACACATGCATTTTAAGTGGAAAATCCCACCCACATACTGTATGCTGTGCCCCGTGAGACATGCTATCTTTTTTCCCCATGTTTCCCTCTTCTTGGCCAAACTACAGCCTTTCCATCCGGTGATTTAGACTGGCCGATTTTCACCAGCATGAAGCCTAATATATCTCAAAGGGGAGATCAAAATAGCACATACTTTCCAGAGCCGGTGAATAACCAAATGAAGGATATGTGAGAATGAATGGAGCTTTTTCCTGCCTGCAAAATGAGCCATGAAGTCACCTCAAGTGAGGATGTCCCCTGGTTTTTCTAATCCAATTGAACCGACCCTGACTTTCAGTAGCGAGCAGTCGGTGTTACCTTTGATGTCTCTGTGTACGATCATGTTGCTGTGCAGGTAGGACACTCCTTGGAGGATCTGCCGGGTGTATCTGCGGGTCACCTTCTCCGTCAGAGCCCCGTAGGCTTTCAGCTGGTCCTTTATCGAGCCCTGCGGAGACACAAAGAGTGGAGTTTAGGAAAGGTTGAGGAAGTTGGTTGTGAATATTCCCCCTTGTTTTTTGATTGCCTTCTTCTCCCACATTTTACATCGCAGATACTCCAACATCAAAACCGGCTGCTAAATAAGGACAATGCGTGCCATTACTCCGGACATTCATAACTTTAATTATTCTAGAAATATGAGCCAGCATTTTCAGCTTTTCAGCATACAGCACTCACACCGCAATTTATTCAGAAATTGCATTCTCTAGATGTATGACCTTAATGTTGGCTTCAGTGTTAACTTAAATTATTCTTACAGCTGTGGGGTATGAAAGTATAGAAGGATGTGTTTGATACTTGTAAAAACAGTTCCAGCTGTAGCGGATTCATTTTGGTTTTATTGTGCAAGCAGCCTCAGAGCCAGTTTTTAAAGTATATAAACACACAATGTACCGAGAGAAATCTGCTCGAGTCCAAACACCTTTCCATGTCCTGCATTTCCGTTCATTTCCTGTCTCAGTTCCTCGGGAGGAAATGGCAGGACCTGATCCAGTGACACCTGTGACGCAGTTACGGACTCAACTACAAACTGGACCCCTCCAGAGCTCTCAGAGGAACAACCTACTCTCTGGGCGATTAAAGTCTTATCGGTCAGCCGCGCAGAGCCGCAGTCACACAAAAACTTGGCTTTGTCACCTTCCCTCTTCCCACTGCCAGAAAAACTAACATAAACATTTCCAGTTTCCAGACAATGTGTGACTAAGACGCTCAACGCCACTCGGGGAGAAAAAACTAGAAATCGCCCAGGAAATATTAAAACCAGGCTCTGGGGCGACAGCAGCTCATTAAGGCGCTCGTTTAGACAGAAAATGATCTCATAAACTGCGCTGTGGTGCTGACATCAACCTCACAGGACATGTTTACTGACAGATGGGGACATTTCAAAAACTGGTTTGAAGCAGATGTGGCTATTATGGGGTTCGATTGGATGTTTGTTTGTGCCCATCTCTGCTGCCACAATATGACGAATCATCGTGTCTAAATGATACCTCGTTGCCTGGCTGTTGGGGAAAGCTGAGCAGTATTCAAATGAAACGCAGAGTACGCACCCCGGGCATAAACTCCACAAAGATGGTGAGTTTCTTCTGCTCAAGGTCCCGAAGACAACCGTAGTACTGAACGATGCGGTCGTGACGCAGGTTCTTCAGCAGCTGGATCTCACACTCCAGAGCGTTCACCTCCTGCAGAGAGGACATTCAATTAGGAAAGGCACTTTGAAGGTCTCCTATTATACTGTGTTTCATCAATATATCACAGGTCTCAGATATATCCAGAGCCTGTCTCTGATTGGCTGAAACACCAAACAGATCATTGCAGCATTACCCAGAATCCCCTCTGTTTCAGCCCTGTTTCCAAAGTGCTGATTCTCTGTCTGTTACTTTAGATGAAAATAAGGAGCCCCCCCCAACGCCCCTCTGAGAGAGATTTGGTTACAAAGAACTCAATGGTGCTCTAGGAGGAGACTCAGGTGATAAGGGGGGGGGGGGGTTACCTTGGTTGCTGATTGGCTAATGGTTACACAAGACAAAACATCGTTATGACATCACAAAGTGGCCAAAATCTGATCAGCTCATTTTCAGACAGGTTTTTATAGAAATGGATCAAAAAGAGAGAGAATCTTTGTTCCTGAAACTTTCAGAGTCTCTTTCCACAGAGGGGACACATGTTGATGTAGAAGAGACATGAAGAAGAGGGGACACATGTTGATTTAGAAGAGACATGAAGAAGAGGGGACACATGTTGATGTAGAGAGACATGAAGAAGAGGGGACACATGTTGATGTAGAAGAGACATGAAGAAGAGGGGACACATGTTGATGTAGAAGAGACATGAAGAAGAGGGGACACATGTTGATGTAGAAGAGACATGAAGGAAGAGGGGACACATGTTGATGTAGAAGAGACATGAAGAAGAGGGGACACATGTTGATGTAGAAGAAGGACATGAAGAAGAGGGACACATGGTGATGTAGAAGAGACATGAAGAAGAGGGGACCACATGTTGATGTAGAAGAGACATGAAGAAGAGGGGACAACATGTTGATGTAGAAGAGACATGAAGAAGAAGGGGACACATGTTGATGTAGAAGAGACATGAAGAAGAGGGGACACATGTTGATGTAGAAGAGACATGAAGAAGAGGGGGACACATGTTGATGTAGAAGAGACATGAAGAAGAGGGGACACATGTTGATGTAGAAGAGACATGAGGAAGAGGGGACACCTTTCGATGTAGAAGAGACATGAAGAAGAGGGGACACATGTTGATGTAGAAGAGACATGAAGAAGAGGGGACACATGTTGATGTAGAAGAGACATGAAGAAGAGGGGACACATGTTGATGTAGAAGAGACATGAAGAAGAGGGGACACATGTTGATGTAGAAGAGACATGAGGAAGAGGGGACACATGTTGATGTAGAAGAGACATGAAGAAGAGGGGACACATGTTGAGGTAGAAGAGACATGAAGAAGAGGGGACACATGTTGATGTAGAAGAGACATGAAGAAGAGGGGACAGATGTTGATGTAGAAGAGACATGAAGAAGAGGGGACACATGTTGATGTAGAAGAGACATGAAGAAGAGGGGACACATGTTGATGTAGAAGAGACATGAGGCAGAGTGCGAGGACGGTCTCGTTTACCTTGCTGGTTTCCTGACAGTCGGAGTCAAAGGGCACCTGCTTGGCGGCCAGCTCGCGCCCGGTGTCAGCGTCGTAGCAGAGGTAAACCTCCCCGAACGCCCCCCTCCCCAGAAGCTTTCCCTGACGCCAGTTGACTGGAGCCCGCGGCGCTGCAGAAACCAGACACACCGCATGATGAAAACCAGTAAATCATTGGACTTGCTAAGCCCCTGGAGGCAGACACTGATACACTGGAAAGAAAACACTGAAGCATGCGTCAAAATCCACTGTAGCTCTCCCACCAGAAACCCTGTTAAATAATGCCCACCGCAGACCCTCTCACATGGGGATATATAACCACAAAGAGAGCATCTCCACCTCCTCACACTCTCTGAGACTTTAACAGGCCTTTCTGCGGCGGTTTACACGGTTTGGTCTCGTGTGGGCGAGCAGACGCAGACGCCTGGGCTTTTGTCTCGTGACAAAGACCATTTCTGGGCAGCGCAGAGCGAGGACTGACTGGAGACAGATGTGATCAGAGAGCGAGAGGATTGGCGATGAGAGGGGAATTCCCACTGCTGTCAGATACTGTGTTATTTAACATTAGTTATACTCCCTATCACTGTGAGGAATTTAAATGTCTTCTTATCAGCCATATTACTGGAAGAGCTTAATCTGTCATGACGTTACACAAATTCGTGTCATTCTTTTTTATACATCATCAATTTAAAGAGGCCTTTGGGGGTTTTATATAGCGTGAATGTAAATTGCCTGCAAAATCCATTATGTGAGTTTTTATGTGTCTATATTCTGTTGTGCACCCAGGACGCCTTTAACAATGGACTGGGTATACAAGTTCAAACCCCTAAGTGGATACTCCTGCAGCCCTACTCTTGACCTGCAGAAGAAAACAAGTCTAAACTGGTTTATGTCTTATTATCCGCAGGAACCAGACGGGTAGAACACAGATGAACAACACAGACCACTTCGTATGAGTCCGTCTGTGTGTGTTCACTGCTTCCTGACACTTTAAGTTTTCAGGGATCTACTTACACTTGGCCGACCCCCGCTGGCAGCTCTTCTCGGCGGTGCGTCCCAGAGAGCGCAGGTCGCCGTACTGCAGCGTATTTTCCCCGTTGTAACTGCGCGTCCGGCTGGAAGGAACCAGCTGGAACAGGTTCTCCTGCGGCATGAAGCTGCGCGGGAGTGTCCTGCGTCCTGAAAACACACACACATTAATGACTTCACACACATCAAAGTCAAAGTCAACTTTATTGTCATTCTTTCATTTTGTGTGTACAGACGGAGAGGTTGAAATACCGTTTCCCACAATCCTGAATATATCTTGAGACTGTGCGTTAGTGCAAGACATCTTGTTCCTTTCAATTCTGTAAATCGTGCATATCCCTTTGAACATGTTGCACATTGATGTTGCTCTGTGAATGATGTGATGGTGTCTTCCAGTTACACTACAGATGTTACTGCGCATAAAGCGAGCTCTTGGCCGAGAAGGAGCAGAGTTCCTCTCGCCGCTCCGTCCCACTTCCTCTCAGACAGGAAGCAGGGCGCTGTGTTTTTATACAACTCCGGGTTCACCGCAGGGAAACGTAAATCACTGCTAGCCAAGGTTAGCCTCTGAGTAAGCAATTACAAGCAGCTGCCTGGAACAGCAAGCCAGCACTTCATGTACCAAGTCCACAGCGGGAGGACAGAGGCACATATTTGATCTGGATGTGATGAAAAAGGTGTGAGGAGGAGGCACCGCAAAAAATGTGTGTTTTGTCCTGCTGTGGACTTCTGTACAAGTGTACTCTGTTATGTATTTATATATACCGTTAGTTTCCCTTATAATGTGTTTGACCTATTATACCAATGTGTACACTGATTAGGGCTTTAGTAGTTTTAGCACATGTATTTGCCTTGTAATGTTTCTCTATTAAACATAAACCCTCTCCAATTCTAGATGTATTAATATGTAATGTTAACACTTAATGTCTTGGCGAGTATTCTCAAGCGTATTGGGGTGTCCCATTTCACCAGTGATGGAAAGTACATTTACTCAAGTATTGTA
This sequence comes from Harpagifer antarcticus, assembly GCA_902827135.1. NCBI lineage: Eukaryota > Metazoa > Chordata > Actinopteri > Perciformes > Harpagiferidae > Harpagifer > Harpagifer antarcticus. The sequence goes on from CADEHL010001099.1 coordinate 304,545, forward strand.
CTCAAGTACTTTTCTCACATATTTGTACTTAACTTAAGTATGTCCATGAAATGCTACTTTATACATCTACTCCACTACATATCCAGATCCATTCTGTATAACCAGTTATTTTACTTTTGGTGCTTGATGTATATTTAGCTGATAATACTGTATATTAATAACTATGTGCTTTTATTGAAGTAGAATTTTTAAATCAGGAATTCAACTTGTAATGGAGTATTTTAACCCTCCTATTGTCTTCGTTCCCCCCCCCCTTACTTTGGTGTTCGGTGACCGGTCCTGTTTTAACACAAAAACCATTAATCATCACCAAATGTCATTTAACACCATTTCAAACTGTACATATTGTCTCAGATACTGGTACACATGAAACACTGCAGTAAATATACAAAGAACAGATACTGAACAAGTATTGGTGTGCCAGGTGTGATCCATGTGGGGGGAGGGGCACATAAGAGCGGGAAATGTATCAAATTGTTCTGTGTGTGTGTGTGTGTGTGTGTGTTGTATCTGATCCGGATGGTTACTAATTCCTTTTCTTTATGGCGATAATTTTTGTCTACTGTGAAGGATATCATAGAGCCTTAATGCAATCGAATCTAAAACTAAAAAGTTATGACTGATGAAAGTAGTAAATCGGTTAGGTTTGACCCGAAGACAAAAGGAGGGTTAAGTATAGTATTTGTACTTTTACTCAAGTAAAGTACATCTTCAAAAACTGCATTTCACATGTTTCCATTATGACTTATGATTGTACTTTTAATCAAACTTTTGAATAAATAAATAAATGAAAGACAGAGTGGTGTCTGTTCAATCTGTGCAACAATAGTGTTGTTGTTAAGCAGGTTTCTTACGGTCTCCATAATCCTTGCTGCGATTGGGCAACTGGAACTGCCGAGGGAAAGTCCCTCCTTTCCCGTGGCGACCTGAAGAGGGAGCAATAATGAAGTTAATAAAGCCTCAACAACAACTGAAATCTCCTTTAATAGTTACAGTACTTCTAAATGTACAGTTTCACGTTCAATGAAGCAGATTTCATCTCATAGAGCTTCTTAAAAAGAAACCCATTGCTGCCTAAAAGAGTGTCACATGTCAGCTGATCACAACACACACACACACACCAAGCAGAGCTGTGTATCGCCTCGCTGCAGCCAAGAGAAAAACAGCTCATGTGTGCTAGCTTAGCGTTAGCTTTGAACCCAGTGGAGCAGTAAGTAAAGGCAGGTGGGGAGCAGTGCTGACGCAGGCGAGCGCCGACACACACACACACACACACACACACACACACACACACACACACACTGAGGGGAGAGCGATGCAATTGAAAGCAGCTGTTCTGTCAGATGACTGCCTCCCCTCACGCTGTTTTCGTGGCCGTATCCCAGGGAGACGGGAGTTATTTTTTGTGTTTGGCAGCACGGGATGGAGAGGAAAAATCTACTCACAGGGAATGGTAAACAAATACTGAAGCCCTCAGCAGGAAGGGCCACACAGTTCCACATCTGGGAGTGTGTGTGTGTGCATGCGTGTGTGTACGTGCCCCAAGTGAGTCTTTAAGTGCTGCAAAAGTCTGTGTACACAAGTGTAGCACTCCCTTTTTTTAAATGTACAGCGCGGGGGAGGAGAGAAATGACCAGATTGAGAGAGCGGCTGCAGCGCGTCTGTTGGTGAGGATTAGTGCGGCGTTATCTGTCATCCTGAGCCATTTCATCTGCGTTCTGAAGGAGAGGGACTCACAGGGAGCCGGGGGACAAGGAAGGGAAGTGATCATGAAAAAGAGAGGGAAGCAGCAACAGGCGAGACGGGAGACAAAGGGTACAGAGAGGAGACTGTTGAAGATGGAGCAGGAAGAGTTATGATGCCATCACACTGCTTCATCACCTCCTGAGACACAAGAAATACTACCGAGGTATTAAAACACCTCCACTATAACCCATTCTTCATTTGGAGTATTTACTGCCTGATAAAAACATCAAGTAACATCATCCCCTGCCTCATTAGTAATCTCAGGACGCCACTGGGGGGGATTGTTTATCAGGCTATCATGAGCAGCACGAACAGAACTTTTATTGTGAACGTGGTGGCGTGGCTCCGCATCAACAAACTGTCTAATGATGAACAAGCTGCAGGTTTCTCCTCTCTTACCTTTGTATTCGTAGTTGAGGTTCAGGTAATTGTTGTCCCGGTTGCTCTGCGAGAAAGGAGGACTGGAGAGAGAAGAGGGGAGAAGTTAAAAATGACTTCAAACGAATGTTCCTTTCCTGTAGTGTGTAAAATAGGTTTCTCTGCATGTTGATTGTCTGCAGAGCTTTTTGAACATTCAAGCATGGAGACATGTCCCAGTAGAGACACTACATACACAAAGCATGGAGACATGTCCCAGTAGAGACACTACATACACAAATAACCCTGGATTTAGAGACATCTGGTGCTAAATTGCTAAAAAGTGGCAGTGAAACTAACTTCCAACATGCAGTTAATGTGTCCCGCCCCCTCCTCTGCCCCCCCCGACCCGAGAGTGACGTCTCTGTTGACCGCAGGGCGTCGCGGGGCCACGAGACCCTGGATAAGGGGCACGCATGCCCGCTCGCAGGGAAAAGTTCCATGCACTCGTTTCCTGCCATTGTTCTGCAGCCTGGAGCCCAGATAAGCCTCGTGCAGGTAGCGCCGTTTCCGCTCTCTGAACCTCACTTTACTTTTTTGATTCCCCCCCCTCTCATTCTTTCACGGCTCTATTCATTCTCCCCCCCCCCCCCCATGTGATTCGTCATGTTCTTGCACCCCACTCAGTCTCCCATTTTTGTCTATTTCTTGATAACGGAGGAATCCAGGCGTCCAGATAAGAGTGTCTGTGACCTGATTCCTTCCTGCGGGGTCAGGGAGCTCTGCTGGCCTCTCACACTGTTTACAAAAATCTGTAGTATGTGCGCATGTGTCTCGTTGTTGGTGGATACGCTACTGCTGGAAAAGGCAGGGTTTCTTGATACTAGGGATTGCAATAAAATACATGTTTAAGTAACCCTCCCATCCCCGTTTGCATTATCAAGCACAAGCTCCGTGATGAATGTGCGCTTCATAAATCCCGATCCAAACAGACTCGTAAATCTCCCACGGCGCGATGACTCACCTGTCCAGGGCTTGATCTATTGATTGACAGCTGCTCGACAGCGAGTTGTCCGCGCTCCCGAATGGATCCAGCATCTGACAGGTGTAATAACACAGGGGGAATGAAGGGTCATGGAGCATGCAATCATCAGGGACAGAATATAAAGCAGAGAGAGACATAGAGGATGTGGAGGGGCATGAGCACTGTCTGTCTCATACATATCATACACAGCTAGATTAGAGACTATTCTCAAAGGCAGGCACGTACAGTACTGCCTCTACTAGAGCTACTATCAATACTATACTGCACTTCATATCCATGGATACTGAGAGAGTAAACGCTGGCAATGCACTAAAAATCAAGCCTTCCTATATGTGCAATGCAGCAAAAAGGGAGAACCAATGATCAAGGTCAAGTCCCCTAAACTTCACATGCTATCTTGATTCATTTCAGGGTTCATACACTTTTTTACAAATGATTTTCAATGGCTTCTCCATGACCTTTACCTCATTTTCCATGACCACAAAAATTACTCTTTCTCAGCGGTGCCACATGGAACGGGAGAATAAGGTCTGAAACATGTCGTGCCGATCTAAAACAAATCAAATAGTAGGCTTACTCGCTTCAACTCAAATCTCTCACCAGCAAAACACCTCGACGGTTAAAAGCCATTTTACGTTTCATTACTATACGATACATTTATTATCGTTATAGTATTACTATTTCAGCGATTAGATAAAATATAAATTATATTTGATGCAACTTTAGTTACATTTCCATGACTATGAAAAATATTGTTTTCCAAAACTTTTCCAGGGCCTGGAATTAGCTTTTTGAATTTCCATGACTTTTCCAGGCTTTTAATGACCGTCATTTGTTTATTCTTTTCTCCTCTTAATTGTTATTATTTATGACTATGCACGTTTTCTTGTTGTTTTTTTGTCTGCTGTACTTCGTGTTTTGGTCGTGTATTGGTTTTGCACGATTAGTAATGTCTAATTTTCGATGCAGACAGATTGTAAGACATAGAGTATGTACATGTTGCAATTCTGTATGTTTGTTCTTATGTTGTCCAAATATGAAATATACAGTCTGTTCTGTCGTAGTGATGCCCTTACGTGCTCTGGGATGAACTCCCCTTCGCTGTGGATGCTGGTGTAGGATCCCTGGCGAGCGATCTGCTGCTGCTCTTCAGGAACGCTGCCGGGAGGAGGGGACGTCCGACCGGTGTGCAGGGACCCTGGAGCGAGGGGAAGGGGGAACAAAATGAGAAATTGAGTGGTGAATGCGAGGAGGGGGAGATGATGAAGAGATGAAAGCAAAGGGGCAGAGGGGAGCGTCACAGAGTTATTCATGGGGACAAGTTCAACAGTGCCAGCTCGACGAGATGTGATTTACTAAAGCACACAGCCGCCACCTCTAACCTCAATTACGGTGACTAACGCTGCCATGGCTGAGCGGAGACTGAGCGCTCGTCCTTGGCAGCGTTAGAAAACCTACTGAGAGTCTGTCACTGGATGGCAGTCATACTGAAAACAGTGGGGTCAAAAAGAGTGGAAATGGGATTTTTCAGACCAACCAGGAAGTTATTGCATTGGTTCCCTGGTTACGCCTTCAAGTGAAGATCAACGATGTATGGTTTGTCAATTGATGTACAATAGTAGAGACTACGCTGAACACTAGTATGTGGTATACGTGATGACGTTAACGCCGACACAAAGACGTTTAAGACATTCACCAGTGATGTATTTGATGTCGTAGAAACACACGTACTAACACCAGACCTTGTTTCTGGCATCTAACCAACAAACATTAAAAAACCCATTGACTGGAAGCTAAAACTCCTTCACAGTTTCTTTCCCCCTCTCTCTGATGTACGTCAGTGAGGCTCTCATCGTCAGTGAGGCTCCCCCCCCCCCCCCCTCCATCTCTCAGACTAGTGGAGGAATTGACAGAGGGCCGGTGTACAATTTAAACGTCTCGGGATGGTGACGAGGCTACGTGTGAAAAGTTGGCGCTGACAGCAATCACACAGCGGGTTTAGCTGCATTATATGATGACTGCATCATTGACCTTTCTGGAAAGACCTGATATAAAAGGTGTTAAGAAGAGATTCAGACAGAAATGGCAGAGGTCAGGATTTCACAGATCAAAATAAACCTGTGGCTGTGGTAACAAACGTGCTAGGGTAGGGTGACCAGACCTCCCGTTTTCCGGGGACAGTCCCCGTTTGTATTGGCCTGTCCCCGTTTTTTAATATACGTTAAAAACACATAGCAAGGTGAAATAAAACATTTCATGTCAGGAAACACTGGGGAAACAGACTGTGGTTGAGCCAGCCCCCACTTCGGAAAACACACTCAAGCCACGTTGTATTGCGGTGCGCGAATATGCATTACGGTAGAGGCCTGTAAAAACTGCCTTCAAAATAAATGCGTTTACTCGGTCGATAACAAATATACCTAAAAAACACACCAAACATATTCATATATACTGGAGCTTAAATTAAGAAATATGTACTATATAATGTGATCAATAATAATTTAAAACAAACTACGTATAACTACCACATTATAACTGAGTGAATGTAAAATGTAAGTATACAGTTATGAAGACATATCTGACATTTCCACTGGGTGACTAATTTCAATTGATGTTGACACCATCTCACAACACTCCTAAAATAACATCACTTTCTGAAGCACAATTTAAAATGTCTGCTGTTTAAAATCTCAAATTAGATCTATTGTCCATTTTGATTATTATTTAATGGAAGCCGTCCGTAATCAAAGAGTCATTCGAAGTCAATAAAATACTTATTTCATTTCTTTCTGTTTTTGTACAAGAATAAATAAAAACTGTCAAATTATCAAAGACTTATTTCACTTCAGGGTGATAGCAGGAGACCCCGTCGAGTCACTCCGAGAGAATCAGGACAATCTGATGTAGAGTTTCAAAATAAAAGACCTTTGAAGTCTCATATGAGCTATCGTCCCTCTGTTTGTATCCAACAGTTCAAATGTTCGAATTACATTGAACCAGAATTGTCCCCCTTTTTTCTTTAACAGTGAAGGTAATTGGATGTGTTAATGATATATTGACCGCAAAACTCAAAATGTCCCCGGTTTTAATTTTGGAAATCTGGTCACCTTATGCTAGGAGGGACAACAGAAATTAAGCGGAGTGTGACATGAAAACAGAGAGTCCTTTGTCTGTCTAAAAGGAAATGTCTTAAGTTACATCTTTAGTTGTTGTCTGGTAAACATACAGATAGAGCCGAGAAATCTGATTAGCTAAACTAGATAGCTAAGCTAACCGCTAGCATGGCTCCGTCCTAAGGTAGAAAACCTTTTCCTACAAGTACTTAAGCTCACAAATTAACATGTTTTATTTTACTTATTGATCCATACAATAACCTTAGTGAACAAACTACAAGTTGTGCTTTTCCTACAGCTCAACATTCACGGCCTGGAGCTAAACGAACGCAATGTGCAGTAAAGCAGTGGTGTGGACTCGAGTCACACAAACTATGTATTTTACTTTCAAAGTGTTCCACAACTTGTTAGTTATGCTTCATTTCCTGGATCAGCTAATATTGAAGCAATCTGATAACAAATCAAGTTCCTAGAGAGAAAAATGAAACCATTAAGTTACATTGCTGTATTCAAATCTGACAAAAATGATATGGTGGTTAACACAAAGGAAACTGCAGGTGAACTGACTGTTATAGGACTTCAAGTGTAGGACTTGCATGGCCTGTCTTGACTTGGGATGCAAGAGACGTGTTCATCAGTAAGCTTTAAGTCTCATTTTCTCACCGTTTGACAGATCGTCCGCTGATTCAAAGCACTAAACATTCATCAAGGTGGCGATGCAGACGGAGAGCTGCTTGGTATGAGAGCAGACACTTGTCCTTGCGTTGACCTGACACCTCTCTGGCTGTTAAACTTGTCACTTTCAGCTCAGATTTGCATGTGTCCATTCTGACAAAGTGTGCCATTAACATTCCCGTGACTTTGGCATCTCTTGGTGTCGTAAATTGACGCTGACAAGCCACCCTTGAGCAGGTGAACAAAACAACTTTGGTTGTATTTTTCGGGAAGACATGACTTTGACGTGCATTGGCTTTTTAATTGTGTGTGTTTCTACAGTTGGTCTCACCTGTTGAGTGTTTGCGGACCCTCTCAGAGCCTTTGAGCAGGGAACCCTTGAGGTCTCCGAGTGACCGTGAAGACCGCATCTCGCTCTGTTTGTCCCTGCTGTTCACCTGCAGGTACTACAGAGAGAAAGAGTGCACAGGAAGTGGAGAAAGAAAAGGAATCAGGAGGACGGCATTACATCATCGCACAGTTACATCATCGGAGTTTGTTTCCCTCATGAAGTTAACGGTTACACAGAGACAATGACTTCCTACTACAGGGTTCACACCGTCAGCTGTTTACACTTTGATAAGATTACTTCTCTATTTGTCTTATAGTGTCTAAAGCAGGGGTGTCCAAACTACGGCTCGGGGGCCTAATGCGGCCCGCGGACCATTTTGAATCGGCCCTCAGCCAATTAATTTAATAAATTCAGTCAATTGAAGTTGGGAACATTTTCAAACAAATTCAAAAAAATCCCGATAAACTATATTTACATAACAAGCTTGAAATCTACCCTTTGTATTTCCTATTTTTATAAGCAATCTGGGGCTTCTGTTTTAAGGAATAACCCTAACCCTAACTTATAACTGAACTTATGAGGAAATAGTGAGCGGCCCGGACCTTCGTATGTTTTTCTGTGTGTGGCCCTCGGTGATAAAAGTTTGGACACCCCTGGTCTAAATGATCAGGGACTCACATGGTTGTTCTTGGGGGTCTTCAGCAGGATCCTGAGCAGCCCGTTGGCCCCGGAGCTGCAGCCCAGCATCAGCACCGCCTGCTCCAGGTCCTCCTGCGTCTTCAGGGGCTGCAGCAGCTGAAAGGACAAGAAAACATCACATGACCTTTGATCACCCATTGTGCCAGAAACGATGGCGTGTATAAGCACATGCATGACGTACTGTAGGTGTCGTCAAAACAGTCAAACATATGAAACCTCCATCATATTTATGTATTTTATTTTATGGCATTTATTGAAATGTCTCGATAAGAACCAAAAATAATTGCTACTACTATTAGTTCTAGTCAAATTGAGCCTCAGCTAATGGAAGAGAATACATTCATTTAAAGAAAACCACATAGAACAGTGGTTTGGGTGAATATTAGGGATTTACCTACAGACAAAAAGGCATAATTTGAAATCAGTACTGAACATTTAAAAGTTGCTGACGCGTTGACAAAGGACTAAAATGGTGCAAATGAACCAGCATAAGTTATATGTTGCTTTAATCATATTGTTGTACCTCTTTCTCCATGAAGAACATGTCCATCTGCTGCCCGAAGGCCTCGGTCACTTTCTGCAGAAGCTCTTTGATCTTCAGCGGCCTCTGGAACGGGATGATCCTGAGAGAGAGAGAGAGAGAGAGGGGGGTCAGAGGTCGCAGAAAGAAGCTGCTGTTGTGTCTGGCTGGGACATTCATGAGCTCAGGCTGTGAAGGGCAGGGTGAGGGGGGAGTTTTCCACAGAGAGAAGCAGCTGACTGGCAGATATAGTACTCATAGCTCACAGAAAAGTTAAATGGGAAAAGAGAAAAGATTTAGAAAGAGAAAATTAGTTATAAATCTAGTTCTTTTCAACATTGTGTAAGAGTATCTTTCAAATCCATTTAATGACCTGCGGTAACAGGCAGTGGTGGGAAGTCCATTTACTTAAGTATTTCCTTTGTATGCTACTTTATGGTAGGGCTGCTCAATTAATCGTATTTTAAATCGCGATTATGGCTTGCAACGATTATGAAAACAACGTAATCGAAATAAAACGATTATCTTTTTGTTATTATAATTTTCAGTTGAATTATACTTAAAAAAAAATCTCCAATAAATGGATATTTTCAAAGTCAATGAATAATCGCAATTACAATTATTGACCCAAATAATCGAGATTATGATTTCTGCCATAACCGAGCAGCCCTACTTTATGGTGATAAATATGATAAATCACTATGGTACTGTTATGGATGGAGATACCAGGCAGTATATACAAATATATGAATGTTATATCATCCTTTAACAGCTGCAAAACTAAACTATGAATGCATCACTAATTATCAACCAGTTTCATAACATAAGTTTCCAAAAGTGGGCCACTTTGGATAATGAGAAGTTTTAGATTTTGCTGCTATTCTTTTTCGAATGCAGGACGTTTAAGTATTTAAACACGGCGCTATTATCACTGCTACTTCAGTGTAACATAAGAGGAACCATGCAGAGGTCACTGGGTCAAGGAGAGGAGCGATGTGATGCTGAGGGGGGAATTCATCAGTGAAAACAGAGAGTGTGTTATCTGCCTCTCGCCTGCGTGTATGACTGAGTGTTCGGGCTGTCGGGCTTATCTGCGGCCGTTATATATATGTCTGCGTGCGTGTTGGTAAAACTCTACATGCATGAGTGTGCTTCCCAATCAGTGTGTGCATCGGCCACTGTTTCAACACCAGGGCCTCTCTCACTAAGCCAGCACAAAGGCAGATGGGAAACTTCCTGAGAGGAAAAAGAGGGGGGAAGAATACAAAAATCTGGAGCGGGCGGCAAAGCAGCAGGATGTGTGTCTTTGCTCTTTCACAGAGAGACAGATACAGAGAAGTAGCACTGTCTAATGTTTAATGTCTTTTACTGGTGCTGTGAAACACTGGACTGCGATTCTTGTCCTGAGACTATCCTCCTCTCTCTCTGCTTTTGAAGAATCATCTCTTCAGAGTATCCTGATAAAAACAGAGCTTGATTTGTATCCCATAATTCCCTTCCTATCTTAATGACTGCTCATTGGTCAGAGAGGATTCTGGGAAGAGGCCGGCTGCAGATCAGAGGCGAGCGGCAGCTAAACGCTCTCCGTCTCTGTTTATACTCGCCGATCATGTGTCTGATAAAGGGCGAGAGGGATGTGGAGGGAGCGGGGGGGCGAGGATGCTGCTCTAAAAGATATGGCTTTCCTTCCTCTCCGAGCGAGCATGTGCACACACAGATTTGTAAAAGGAATGCTCTCTTTCTCGTATGATTTCTCTCGTGAACACCAGCAGAGAAAAACACTAGAGGAAGGTCTGGCTCTGTTCCTTTACTCTCTGGCAGGAGACCCTAAGGGGGGGGGGGGCAGCTCCTATTTCCTGCCTCAAACCTTCAGCGCTTGCCAATGAAAAGACAGAGCATCCAATTAGATTCCATTGTGGACAGATAACAGTTACCCTGACTCAGGGACTCCTAATAGCTCGTTTAATTCACACTGGAGCTGCAACTTGGATCACGATCAAACTGTTAAGTTGCTTTTTTAAAGATTCGTTTGGTGACTTTTTTAAAGTGACAGTGTAGAAAGACCCCGTACAGCTCAACAAACTCAGCCCAATTAAGTTGTTTCTTAAATAGGAAGAAAAAACCTCAGTGTTTCTCAAGATTAAAAGAAAGTTTTGACATTGAGAAATTGGATTTTATAAGTAAGTTCGTTTCAGGGGCTTCTTGTTTTTCAGTAGGGTTAGTTCAGCTTAGGTTTTATGGGATTTTTTAATGTGATACTGCCTTTGTTTCTTCGTGTGTGTTTGCATTAAAACAACATTTTGAGCGCTCAAAGTAGGTGTAAACACAACACTGACGATTTAGCACATGTGAAGTTCATACCGCATGTATACATCCAGCAGGTGAAACAGAGACCTTAGCATTCATTTGGAGTTCTCTCTGTTTTAGGTCTCTGCTAACTCCTGAAGAAGGAAGTATGTCTCCTTAGCTGCTTAATGCTTCCTATGTTCACTGGCTAGTCGCTAACTTCGTTCGGTCTTTGGCCGGTAACGTACTGTTGTTTTTTTAGAGATGTTTAGCTTTCATCGAAGTGAAAGTGAACAAAACCAGGCCGGTACTGGATCAGAAACCAAAATAATGAAGTGAAGAAAAGCACCAGATTTCTCACTACCAGCAACCCCCTTTCATAATGACATAACAATCTGATCCATTGTTAGTATGAAAATATTGATTAGAGCAGCTTAAAAAAGTGAAGTAACAAACTCAGGATATCCTACTGACTTCCCAAACAGTCCTTACGGTAAATGAAGGAGGTCAGAGCTAGGACACGATGAGAACAAGTGCATTTAATAAGGAATGCATTTAAATAAGAGTTAATGAAAGAGGTCTTCCAGGGTGAGCTGTGTGTTGGAGAGACTGTGAGGCAGAAACACACGGAGAGACAGGAACATGAACAACTCGCATCAGCAGCCAATTATGGCGGCGAAGGCTTGATGTGAAGCCGCCTCCCTCGTCTTCCTCACTCCCGAGAGCCTGTGGTTTTAATAATCACAGCCTCGCTGAACCAAAGCATGTCTGGCCAGTCTCTGAAGTGTTTCCCTGTAACAGTAAACTCTGTGTGTGTCCCCCCCCCCCCCTTAAAGAGTTGTTTTGGAGCCAGGATAAAGTGTGTCTGTGGACATATCACTGAAGAGCAGACCTGCACACAGCATCCTTACATGGTAGCCTCTAAGTATTTACACTGGGCGCCTTAGCTTTCAGTGAGGTAAACAAACTGTGAGGCGGGTAGAATAAAAGGAGAAGAAGACTCCAGACTGTAACGCTGTTTTTCCTCTGGCGGTGTGATAGAGGATGTGGTGTTAGTTTGCCTGGAAGACTTCACACAGTCTGCCAAGCGGCCTGAGAAACACACGGCTAAAATGTCCAAAGCAGGAGTTCTCCCCCTCTCTTTTTCTGCTACCCTGGCGTGTAACGGCGATTTCCACGAGACACCACAATCCCAGGCGAAGCATAACAGAAGGAGGTAGGGCTTTGGACAGAGGAGTAGAAAAACAATACGGATCCAACATACCGTTTCTCTCTCTCATGCTCCAGCTTGACTCTTAAATCCTGTTGAGAGGGAAAATGACAACAGAGGGAGGTGGAAAGTTAAAACGTGGGATAAAGTAACTGAAAGGATTGTAAGCGACATTGTAATGACACATGGCTGAATTTTGTTCTGCAATACAAAGACGGCATTATCTTCCAAACCAACGATTCTCTTTTCAGAATGGCATTGCTTCAGGGAGCAGGAATGTGGAGGAGCCTGAAGTCTGCATGAGGTCATGGGGATAAACGGTGACAGCGACGGGTTGAGCAGAAACTAGTCTCTGCTGCTCTTCTCCGTTTGTTTACGGCTCATCGTAAACATTTCACCAATTATCATTCCACAGAGAGAAGAAGCGCGCGGATAAACAACTTCAGAAAGTCATTCAAATAAACAAAATCCTGGAAAGAGGCAGGCCGTGTTCGGGATAACTTTGCAAATGTATGTTCAGATTATTAAAAGATCCTTTAGAGATACATAATTGGCTTTGTGTGTGAGCATCTGCAGCTACATCCTCAGGGTCTTCACGCTATCAAGCAGTGAGCGTGCGATGTCCTGTTCAGATGACTCAAACCCAACGGGATGCCATCAATAAGCTACACAGAATCACACTACACACCTACGCCATGACTACATTCAGGCAGACTGTAGAATACAACCTCTTTGGACCATTTATATACTTATTGGAAACAAGCTACAAAATGTAATACTTTGGAAAACACCGTTTAATATTTTTTTTAATAGCCTTCATTTTCGCTAAATTGATTTATCAACTGTTAACACTCTTTAAGACCCCGCCTGCACTCGCCTCGTTACATTGGCTACCAGTCAGTTTTAGAATACAATTTTAAATGTTACTGTTAGGGTTAGGGTACCTGGCAGATCTTTAAAAACCCTACACACCCACATGGGCACTGAGGACACTGACAGATTACTTCTAGTAGTCTCAAAATCAAGGTTGAAGCAGCGAGGAGCCTTTGCTGCTGCAGCTCCAAAGGTATGGAACGAATTGCCCCTCCAGGTTAGACTTGCTCCAACTCTGCCTGTTTTTAAATCTCGTTTAAAAACCCACTTCTTTTCCCTGGCTTTTACAGACCAGGTGACACTTGTGCTTTTACATTTGGGTTTATATCTTACGAGTGTCTTGTATTGTGTTTACGTCATGTAGGAGAGTTTCTCAGTCTGGCTTCTGATCTGGTTTCATTGTCTCGTGTCCCGTCTGTTTTATGTATTTATGTTTGTATACCGTTGTTGATGTACAGCACTTTGTTCAACTCTGTTGTTTTGAAATGTGCTGTAGAATTGGATTGGAAACGATGGCTGAAAGTTATAACGGCCAAAGCACGTACATTAGGAGAACTTAGAATGGATGAAACCCTCTTTATTTGTCACACACATACAAAGTGAAATGTGCAAAGTCGCCTGTCGGGCATCGTTTACAGTAGATTGTAACAACACTTCTAATGAACGCAGCAGTCGCATAATCTTCTTAGAAATGTGCTTAAATTCAACTGCAAATAAGCTTTTTATCCTCTCCTAACACTGCAGCCCAACCTTCACCTGACTTTGGCCGCCAGCAGCTGTTCGTCGAGCTAAAACGTTTCTGTGCGAGATCCCAGAGCGACGGTAAAGGTTTAAGGCTCGGCTGAGCGTGTGGTGTGTCGGGTTGATAAAGTGTAATAAAGCAGAATGTGGGACAGCTTTAAAGTGTGCTGAACTGGGAAACCTACACTCACCCCCTCTGTAGGTTTAGACGACGGCTGTAAACAAATGATAGTTTACATGATGAGCAGCAGCTGTGAACGGACTGAGTTGACATCTGTTTCCATAGATTTACAGCAGAGAATCTATAGGTGACGTAATCCACTTTACATTCACTTAACATCCATATTATTGCAGTTTTCTTTACCCAAATAAGGCGAATTCATGCTTCAAAGATTGCCGCATTTACACAACGTCTTTCTTAAATGACTGGTTCCTGTTGCAGGTTCCTGTTCGACATTATTCTACTTTTTAGCAGAAGAAATTCTCCGTCGCCTGCTGCTTTTCTCAGGAAGGAAAAACACTTTTTACACACTCCATTTCATCCTAGTGGTGGCCGAAGTTGGATTTCAATTTGCACAGAATTAAACCTTGTTTTTTTGTTTAAAAAGACAATGTAGAAGTAGTGACCATTCATATATACATGAAGGAACTCTCTAATTCTAAGTCACATCTGACCGAAGGACATCAGGAAAGTTAAGAAATGTCGTGTCACTTTAAATACTCGTACCTGTTTGTAGAGCAATGTTCTGACTTTGGGCTTGTGGCTGTTGTGCTGGGTGTAGCAGCGGCCCAGGGCTGCCAGGTCCTTCATTATGGAGTTCAGCGCCTCCTCGTCGTCTAAAACACACAAGATAAACATCAGAAATCACTCAACCTGACCTAGAGATATATAAACTCACTTTCCTCAGGACATAAGGAACCCATGTGGGCATTCCTGCACATTTAGAGAGTAATGCATGGGTGATGATGTGTGTGTGTGTGTGTGTGTGTGTGTGTTGGATCATTGCTTGTGTTGGCTCAGGACAGACACTGAGGCAACACCTGAGGCATCTTCTACTTCCTGTTCTGATGCCATCTGTGGAGTTTCCATTGTTTAAAACAGTCCAGTTGTTGATACGACGTTGCCAAGGATCACCTTATAATCAGAAGCATCTGAACTCTGAAGAGACATCCCTGGGAACGTGGCTGGTTCAGAATAAATACTGTATTATCATGTTTTACCTGCAGTGCCCTCATACACTAGAGTAGGTTGTCTGTAGTAGAAAATCAAATATCTATAAAAGCTGTGTTTTCTCTGCACACCGCCTGAATGTCTTCTCAGATCTTTATCGCTCTTCAGGTGTGAGTAACTCTGAGACTAACAACGCCGGTGGCTCTCAAACTCTGCATACAAAAGCTGGGATGGTTTAATAATGCAACGTGTGTGTGTGTGTGTGTGTGTGTGTGTGTGTGTGTGTGTGTCTCAGGGGGAAATGCAGCCTTGAATGTGTGTGGCCCGGAGCTCGGTTACTACATGCCTCGTTTAAATCAGTGGGGTGATTCCAGGAAGCAAAAGTCTTGAGTTAAAATATGAAATCCTGTAGAGAAAGATATATATTTTTTGTCAAACGCTGAGTAATTCCGATTTTAAATGGCTGCAGGTTTGAGGGTGGATTTCATGGGATATCGGAAGCTAAACAAGAGCAAGTCAAGTGTTTTAAATTCCAACATCAGAGGGGAGAGGTAGCATTCATTAAAACCCTTAAAAATGAATTTAGCAAACCAAGAGACGACGCTCAGCATTTAGCCGTTTCTTCTTCATCTCCCACTTCACACTCTCTGCCACACACACACACACACACACACACACACACACACACACACACACACACACACACACACACACACACACACACACACACACACACACACACACACACACACACACACACACACACACACACACACACACTTTCATATCTGAAGGGGGCAATCATGCAGATGAGCATGTCCTACATTACCATATCAAGAGACTTTAATGGAAGCAATTATCTGAGCCCGGTGATTACAATATAAAGAAGAGGTCGTTGACCTTCGCTCCCGCCTGCCTCTCAAATGAGCCCCGGGTACTTTCATTAAAAACACACACACACACACACACACACACACTTGGCTTGAAAATCAGGACAGGTGTGTGCCCCGCAAAGCAAACAGCAGAAAAGGTTTAAAGTAAAGGGGATCTGTGTGTGTGTGTGTGTGTGTGTGTGTGTGTGTGTGTGTGTGTGTGTGTGTGTGAGAGAGATGGAGAGAGACCACTGGGGACTGTCATTCACACAGAGAGCGTGATAGGAGAGCAGATGGAGTTCGAGATGCCATTTGATCCTAACGGTACGACTCTTGGCTGTTCGCAGACACTGGGTCAGTTTGTAAGGTTCACACAAAGGGACAAAAAACACACTAACGGTTATTTTTATTCTGCTGATTATCTCTAGATTAATTGTCATACCTGTCCATGTCAGAAAATAGTCATAAATATCAATATAGTGTCTCAAAGTCTGAGGTGATGTCTTTAAATTGTCGCTGTTAAAAACGGACTGAACATAGACAATTCAAATGAAAGCCTCTTTTATTGTCCCACATCTACAGTGAAATTCAGTTTCTGCATTTAAGCCATCCTAGTGCCAGGAGCAGTGAACTGGCACCGGCAATACCAGTACTTTTTCCTAGTATATTCTATTACTTGATCCAATCGAGCGACCGTCCGATTCAAGTCAAGTCTCTCTGTCTGTACCTGTGTACTCTCATGTTCCCAATAACCCAGCTTCCCCACATTTCCTTTTTGGTGTCGATCTACGCCGGGATCCTGAGTCGTGGCTGATCCTGAGTCCTGAGTCCTGATCTGAGTCCTGGACTTCGAGTCGTGGCTGAACCTGTCTCTGCGGTCCTGCCTGACTCTCATCAAGCTACTTCCCTGATGGCTTCCACAGGATTGTTGACATCCTCGTGGATTCATCTTCTTATTATAGACACATGCATTTCCTAACATTCGGGAACATTCCTCTGTTGCTCTCCCTGAGGTTTCTCCCATGTTCCCTTTAAACTGTGGGGTTTCTCTGGAAGTGTTTCCTTGTACGATGTGAGGGTCTAAGGACAGAGGATCTGAGGACAGAGGGTCTAAGGGCAGAGGGTCTAAGGACAGAGGGTCTAAGGACAGAGGGTGTCGTATTGTCATACTGATATTCTGTACAAACTGTGAAGTCACTGAGACAAATGTAACATTGGGCTATATAAATAAACATTGATAATCACTGAAATATGAAAAAGCACACAATCTCCATATTCTGAAGACTAAAAACTAGTTAAATGCATTAATAAAGTATCACAATAGCTGCCGATTAGTCGACTAGTCGTTGCGACTCCACATAGAAACGCAGGTTTACAGACTGAAATAGGGATGCACGGGGTGGAAACCTTACTCCACACCATTTCTGAACCCTGGATGTTCGCAGTGGATGTCTCCTGATCCAATTCTAAATGTTAAAACCTCACTGCTTGCTTTTTTCTTTTCAACGTAAGTTGACATGAGGTTTGTAAATTGCAAAAACGGACCACCCTGCTGAATGAATGTACTAATGATGTTTGTTTAATAAGGGCAGAATCAGTTTAGTGAGTGGATCTCAAATCCAGATATAAACAGTGTGCTTTCAACTGGTGTAAATTCTAGGTAAAGGTTCTGAAGTCATTTCACATTTTCCCACAAAACCGGCGAAGTTATTTTTACCTCGGCGAGGAAAACCCATTATTTTCCAGAATACCTTTCAGCGAGCCGAGCTCTGGAAAAAAGGCCTAAAATAGCTTATTGCTCTTAGTGATGTCACATCTGTGTAAACTTAGCTTCCTTTAGCTACAATATGCTAATACAGTATTCCTAGTACCAGACAAAATAAGGCTGTATGAAGAATAAACTAAGTAGTACATCTACTAAAGTACTGTACATGTATTTACTCACTTTAATTCCAGCGTTTCTTGCTTTTAACTTCTACTGCCTCTCAGGTCTAAAAACATTTATTTTTAACATTTAAATGTTCGAACTGTTAAACATGGTTTTCTTTCTTTGAATTGTTTTGTATTTCTTCTCACTTTGACCATCGTAAAAATGTGTTTCATCTGTTTGATCCTGTAAAGCACTTTGAATTGCATCACTGTATGAATTGTGCTGCACAAACAAATTGCCTTGCCTATGACGTCTTTTGCTCACCTCTGACCCAATCAGAGAGCTCTGGAGGAACATCTGGATTGAGGTGGACGTCATGTTTGACGATCCCAATATAGCAGCGAGAGTAAAGTGAGGAACAACGGCACACTCCCTCATTCAGGGAGCTAAACACGGCTGAGTGATAAGTAAATGTTACACCCACAGAATCTCAGGCCGCAGTGCAAACACGGAAAGAGAAAGAGAGCGTGGTATTCCAGGATGGTATTATATTATGTTAAAGCGCCAAGCCAGCACTTAATGAGTAGGAAGTATAATCAGAGACCTTATCTAATGCAGAGGCGTGCTGTGAGCGTGCCTCATTACCACATTTCTCGGTAGCATTAGGTTTACAGCTTAGAGTGGGTTGCGATAAGATCAGGTGAGTGAGACAGGTGAGTCTTCCGTCCTGCATGCGTGGTTTAACACATTTGACAGGAGGAACAAAAGAGTGAAACAAACACCTGCTCATGTAAACAATACAACTGCTTTCCTCCACAGGACATAAGCACACAACGCTCCAGAGGGGATCGACCTGACGGGACTTAAACAGGGACGCTTTAGTTAAAGTATAAGCTGTCAGTGGCGCTGGATGAGTAACTGCTAGACGGTCTGTCCTCTGCCTACAGGAAGGAACTGAGTCATCGTCTCTGCTCTGAATGCAGAGCAGGGCTAACCGCGTTATTCCACACAAGAAAATTAATGGGTTTGTGATTGAATCAGTCAGATGGTCACGAGGGAACGGAGCGTTTGTGCATGGCCGCTTAGTAACCCGACTGAAAAATAATCAAAGTGCAGCTCTTGTCGTGTAAAACAAGAAAAGCGTGCAGTTTATTCATATTTGTTTAGTATAAATTGCACTTTTCTTGACAGCTGAGCTAGAATTCATGATTTTCAATGGATATTTAGCCCAGGGTGACATATTTTACTCCTGTGACAAGCCTAAAATTAATTTGTTTACTTACTTTTACTTATTTAGTTGTTTGTAATTGATGTTCCATTGATTAGGGAATTTATGTTTACACTTTAGCACTACTTAATGCAATCCTAAAAACAATCATATTTAGGGCGATGTGACATCTTGGGGTCAAGGAAATCTCCATATTTTTCTCATTATCGTTGCATCTTATTCTCTCTGGTGAGTTTATTCAGAGCTTTCTCCACAGGCTCCAGACTACCCTGAAGTCTGGAAGTCAAGGATACAAAACAAACAACACCGGCCTGCGTGTGTGTGTGCGTGCGTGTGTGTGTGTGTGTGAGGCCTGTGCTGTGACCTACGGATAATAGCAGAGGGGGGACAGTGGGTAGGAGTGTGAGAATTGCGTGGTGGCGTTCAGAGCCGGCAGTAACGTCGGGCTATAATTAAATGTATTACATCACCGAGGCCTGGTGCGAGACCACTGCCAGGCCGAGGCCAGCCAAGGCTAACCACCGACACAGTGGAGAACAGACAGAGACACACACACACACACACACACACATCACCACTGCCAGCAGAAACAGTACACACACACACACCACCAACAACCCCATAACTGAGGAGATTTCTCTGGTATGCAGATAAGTCGGGATACCTTGTGTTCATTTCCTGTGCTTCTTGTTTCTTGGTTGAAATGTGATTAGCATAAGAACAGGGGGGAATTCCAGGAAGCTGAGCAGCGAGCAGCGTTACACAATAGAGGCTGATTGCTGAGCGTTGCATCACCACTCTGCATCTTTCTGTTTTTTCTCTTCTTTAAGCTAAGAAAGTGGCAGAGGGCGAAATGAAGTTAGAGCTCCAGTCCAAGATTATTTACGTAAAAGCAGTTGTCGGATTTGGATCTCACGGTGCTTCTGCAAAACGTATACACATGTGTTGCATCATTTATGTTAGCCAATGGATTGAGACCAGAACAGCTAAAAGAGTTTGGAGTTTAAGATGCAGCAACAACAGACAGTCCCTAAAGTGTGTTAAATATTAACCCTGACTTTAAGAGGCTAGTGGTGCAACTTGCAAGTGTGTGCAATGGCAAGCAAGGCATGTGTGTGTGTGTGTGTGTGTGTGTGTGTGTGCGTGTGTGTGTGTGTCAAGCTGCCTGAATGTGAAGACATTGAGGGGATTTCCTGGTGAGACACATCATGGCAAAGGCATCCAGCAGGATTTGCAGCTGGAGCCAAACGACATTCTCCTCTACACACCTTGCTGTTTATCGAAACTGCGACACACTTACCACCTAATGGGTGTAACGCTTAAACCCTTGAAGTTAATCTTTCACTAACAATAATGACTGATGTAATGCGGGGAGGTGTGTGACAATAGTTGTGCAGTTAATGTTTGTACAAGGTCTCTACCGAAAGTCATTGGAGAATGTCTGCAAACGCTTTCATTCAATATCTAAAGGCTGTGACATTTTCTTCCCTCTGCCCTTGTATGCCTCGGCTTCACTGTAATGGAAATGTAATGAGCTCTTTATGCACACTGGCATTTTTTTACACACCACTTAAATGTTAGTGACTGGAGTCACAACCTGGGGAGAATTAGCTTAGCTTGGCAAAAATAGTGGAGGGAAGAGGAAACAGCTAACCTGGCTTTTCCCGGAGTTCAAAAACACACGTGACAATAACTTAGAAGCTCATCAACAGACAAGGTCACACCAGCAATGTTTATCTACCCGTACTAAATAGGTAGTATTACAGACTTGCGTTTTTGAGCACCTGTAAAAGTGCTAACAAATTAAATCTATTATTATTATGACGTAGAGACTAACTGTAGCTATGACTGCTAACATGCTAGCAAAATGTGCATATGCTAGTCATACACATGGTCTCCTGAGCTTCTTTGTTATGTTCTCTGGGCTGTAAACTCTTCCCGGGTATTTTTAAACATACTTTCATTCAGTAAAAAAGTTATTAAAGTGAGGGGAAAACTGTCAAAGCTAGCTATCTTAGCAGCTATTAATTAGTGTATTTTTACTTTGGACCTGCTGCTATGTTTATGCTAAGCTACGCTAGCGCATTAACGCACAGACATTAGAGTAGCTTTCTAACAATAGTCTCATTAAACTTTAAGCAAGAATGAGAATAACTGTTTTTAAAATATCAAACTATTTCTGCAATTGCAATTTTTTCATCCCAGTCAAAACCAGGAGAAAGTTAGCTTAGGAAACAGGTAGCATGGCTTTTTCTGGAGTTCATAAATACATGTCAGAAGCTACAACAATCCCCCCCCCAGTTAACTTTCAGCAAGAAAGAGAATAACCTCAGTTTATAAAATATCAAACAATTTCTGTAATTGTTGTTTTTTCATCTGAGACAATTAAGGTTTACCTTGTGAGTTCCTGTGCGGTCCCGGTCCATTTTGGAGACCGTCATCTGTGGAAACACAGGCAACACTTTAAGAGCCAGGATATAAACAGTCCTCTTAGGTTATGAGACATAGTGCATTATTTACATTTGAAATGGTAAGTATCACAACAATGCGTTTAAGATGTCTCTTGCAGGCATACAGTGTGCATGCAAATACAGGAACACAGCATATAGGTTTTGCATGGATGCAGGAGTGCATGTGTTCCTAGGCTTGGTAGGTGTGAATATAAATACGTGTTAAACACTGGTTTGCATTGGAAGGATATATGTGTGCACCTAGAACGTACAAAGTCAAGCATCCAATTGTGATTAAAGAACAAAAATCAGGAAAACAACATTGTTAAAAGACCAAAATAACCGTGTGCTAAACGGGACCATCTGGAACTGTTAACAGCCTCCCCGCACTCTTTACACATTTGCCATTTTTTCCGTACTGATCCTGCCAGAGGATGTGAGAGGTGTGTGTGTGTGTGTGTGTGTGTGTGTGTGTGTGTGTGTCCCAGTAATAACGTGTACTTTTCTGAATGTATGTACACCACCGCAACCTGCTTTCGAATACAACTCACCCATGTTTACTGTCATCATCAGGAAGTGGCCCTGTTGAACTCGAGCACAGAGCTCAACTTCTCAATGCAGGCGAAGATATCATCCTGTGCGCAAAACAAAAAAAACAACACAGATTTAACATCCAACAAGAACTGTGCCACTTTCCTTCACATATTATTTCTGTGATTGCACAAAAACAATGACAAAACAGGACGCAGGTGGTAGTTGCAACACAAAGCGATTTTTTTCCGATATCAGTGTCACCGCTTCGGTTATTTATTTAATCTTTATTTAACCAGGACGGCCTCCTTTCCTCTTTAGAAAGCTCCTGGCAGACAAATAACAACATGACAGCCAAGAGCTTCATCTGAAATCCTGTGAATGCCCCGATGTCTCTTTTTAGTGGTTCTGAGAACAGTGGAGGAATTCCTCAGTGTTTGGTGAAGGAGGAGCTTTGGTGCCATGGAGAGGAGCTTTGGTGCCATGGAGAGGAGTGGGTGTTTGCCTAACCTCCTGTCTCAGGTAAAAACCACGAGACAATGCAAGGGCAAAAGAGAGGCTGTCACATCCCATAATGTAGACAGAAAATAGTCTTTAAACTCAGCAGGACAGTAGAATGATGTCTTTGCCTCCTGTGAAAGGCTACTTCTAGATTTCTTTTCGCACGTACACACACTGGTGGGAAACATTTGTTGATTTCCTTTGAACGCAAGCTCAGAAAAAAAGGGGAACAGGAACTACATACAGTCCAGTTTTGTGATGTTTAAATGTGCGTGGTTGTTTAGAGTTCGTGCCTTCAAACTTGTAGAGCTGACCAATGGGAAGCTGCAGGTTACAGGTTTTTAGCTGTCTTACGCAAAGCAAATTCAACATATTAAGGGAGACTGTGTTAGAGTCCAAACTAAATATGTGGAAGAAATATTTAGCTATTAGCAATTTTACATACTTTGTGTTGTATATGAGTTGTCCTGTATTACAATTATATGTTGTGAATTAAATGCACTTTCTATTGCTAGAGCTGATATATTAGCATTTATAAGCTACCAGTCATATCAGTGCGCATCAGCTCAACACGTACTACCGAATGCAGAGTGAACTATTTGCATCTAATGTCTCCCTCTACCCATAAGCCCCCCCCCCTCTCAATCAACTTCCTCTTGGCTGCCTTTTTTGTTGTTGTTTATTTTACTATATTTATTTTTGCCTGTCCTTGTTTGTCTACCCTCCCTCACACTGTAAGGCGTCTTTGAGGTGTGAAAAGCGCTATATAAATAATATATAATATATTTTTATTAATGAAATTGAACCGACACCAGTGAGATCATAGCACTGCCCCTTCTCTGGCTGAATGCAGAACGAGGAAACCGGTCACTGCCTGATTTAAACACGACACTTTCTAAGTCCTTATGTTAATCTTTTAGGCATTTAAGCGTGATTCTGTCTTTGATACGGCTTAAAGAGCTGAACACTAGCTGCTGAGAATGCTTGTTTCTGCACACAGACAACAGAAAATCACAGCTCCTACAGTCTCTGAGTCTCACAGTGATAGAGCAAACATTTAGCAGCACTGCAGTTTGACTCAAATGTTTCAGTTCTGCTGTTGTGGCATTTTTGTTACTGATTAATATTTGCCGTAAACTAAACATGGCATCACGTGATTAACTGCAGATTTCCAATCAAAGCTCAGGAGATAATATACTGAGCCTTTAGTCTGCAGGGGGACATCATGAACAGAAAAATGCAAAACAGCCTGAAAAAAGCAGCGTGTAAATAAACTTGTACAGCAGATTTATTTTGTGGGAGTCTCACCATCAATCCCAACACTCACATATTTGGAGAAACACTAAAGAGCCTCCAGAGAGATAAATAACACAAACATCCCCCTAGATATTTCTCAACACATAATTTGCTTTTTTGTTTTGCCATCTCCAGCGTCCATGTTGACACACACACACACACACACACATACACACTTTCTCTATGTGTCTCCCAGAGAACTTTTCATAAAAGCGATAAACAAGGCGATTCAACGAGTTACAGCCTGGGGGGCCGAGTCACGGGTGGTTTGTACATGTGGTGTCCTGTTTGTGAGTGGCATTAAAAACAAAAATAAGAGTAACGCTGCTAAATGAGCATTAACAGTAGACTAACTTATATTAAAGGGGCCTTACTATGCTGATGTTCAGGTGTATATCAGTATGTAGTGTCTCTACTTTAAAGAGTCCTCTCCTGCTGATGTCCAGGTGTATATCAGTATGTAGTGTCTCTACTTTAAAGAGTCCTCTCCTGCTGATGTTCAGGTGTATATCAGTATGTAGTGTCTCTACTTTAAAGAGTCCTCTCCTGCTGATGTCCAGGTGTATATCAGTATGTAGTGTCTCTACTTTAAAGAGTCCTCTCCTGCTGATGTTCAGGTGTATATCAGTATGTAGTGTCTCTACTTTAAAGAGTCCTCTCCTGCTGATGTTCAGGTGTATATCAGTATGTAGTGTGTCTACTTTAAAGAGTCCTCTCCTGCTGATGTTCAGGTGTATATCAGTATGTAGTGTCTCTACTTTAAAGAGTCCTCTCCTGCTGATGTTCAGGTGTATATCAGTATGTAGTGTCTCTACTTTAAAGAGTCCTCTCCTGCTGATGTTCAGGTGTATATCAGTATGTAGTGTCTCTACTTTAAAGAGTCCTCTCCTGCTGATGTTCAGGTGTATATCAGTATGTAGTGTCTCTACTTTAAAGAGTCCTCTCCTGCTGATGTTCAGGTGTATATCAGTATGTAGTGTCTCTACTTTAAAGAGTCCTCTCCTGCTGATGTTCAGGTGTATATCAGTATGTAGTGTCTCTACATGTCTCCGTGCTTTAATGTTCAAAAAGCTCTTTATGGTTCTCATACTGCCTGTGCTGCAGCACCTCTTTTCACCCTCTGTCTGAAACCAGATCCCAGGCTGCTCTGATTGGATAGCTGGCCGGCTCTGCAGACCATTTACATGCACAAAAACCTATATAACACACTACAGGGAAGGGAAAGCTCCCAAAAGCATAATAGGGCCCCTTTAAGCCCTAAAGAGAGTAAGATATTGTGGCATCAGAGTATGGCGCTGCTGACCACACATGAAAGAGAAGAGGAACCACAAGACAGGTGGTCTCCTCACACCATGTGGTCCAGTCTGTCGCTGATGCTCACACACACACACACACGCATCCACACATGGCGAACAGAAAAGCCCTGTCCTGTGCCAGTGAGTCACCAGATGGCCCATCTGTGGCCCCTCGGCCCAGCGTGGAGCCCACAGATCGCCAGCCCAACTCTCCCAACACTTCTTGGCAGGCGGCTCCACTTGAAGATCAAATGCTAATCGCCACTCGCTCTTGTCGCTCTGCAGCCGCTCACACAGCTCCGTCTCTCGGCCTCATCGTGAGACAACCCTCCAGAAAAGTGCTTGAAATGCTGTGACGCACTTCACTGTCAAATATGGACAACATCACGAGTTTCACTGGCAGACGCCTCTCTTTTGTCAGTGTGAGGACTGTGCTGAAGTTAATTAAAAAGCGGACAGCAGAGGATAGCAGGAAAGCAGAGCCGTGCTCCTCCAACCACAAGCTGCATTTTTACTTTCATTTATCCTCTTTCAGCTCTGTTACATCACTGTGTCGAACCGAGGAAACAGCGTGATGTTTCTGCAGGTCTCCGAGGGAAACCCCCTCCTCATTTAGCCTGGAGAAGGTCTGCTCTCAGCTGCATGAGGCCTGAGCAGTGAGAATGACATCACTCTCGTGGAGTAGCAAAGAAATCACAGAGTCAGAGGTCGACTTCTAAACTTTGCAACATGGCTGTCCGCTCTGAGGGGTTTTCTATTCTCGAACACAGCACGTCTGAATCAGCCGTGACACACGACAGAACGGACAATCAATGAAGTTAGTCCCAGAGATCAGGCAGAGAAGAGGCTAGCTACTTCCTCATTTCCACCCTTTATGCTAAGCTAACCCATTTAAAAAGGTCTAGCTTAATGTTTACCAAACAGATGAGAGTGGTACCAATGCTGTCATCTAACTCTAGGCAATGTCTTTCCGTCAACTGTGCAACTTTTTATCAATCATATAGTAGGGCTGCTCAATTAATCGTATTTTAATCACGATTACGGCTTGCAACGATTACGAAAACAACGTAATCGA
This sequence comes from Harpagifer antarcticus, assembly GCA_902827135.1. Classification (NCBI taxonomy): domain Eukaryota; kingdom Metazoa; phylum Chordata; class Actinopteri; order Perciformes; family Harpagiferidae; genus Harpagifer; species Harpagifer antarcticus. The sequence goes on from CADEHL010001099.1 coordinate 330,430, forward strand.
AATAAAACGATTATTTTTGTATTATTATTATTACTTTTTGTTCTTCAGTTGAGTTACGGCCCGTCCACACAGCGGCGTGCGTTGAAGCTTCCAACGCTTCTGCCCATTCACTTTGAATGGGGTGACGTCACTTTTAGCAGAACTGCATTTTGGGACGTGGAGCGTTGCTCGCTTCAAAAGTTGAGCAATGTTCAACTTTTGGCGCCTCGGCAGAAGCGTCAGCCAATGAAATCCTGTTTATGCAAATCTGCCAGTACAAGCGCTAGCCAATCAAACCGCGTGTATGCTGGGAGAGACTACGCAGGTCATTTCCTCATATTCCAAAAATGGAGGGAAAATTGATGATAGCGGTAGAGAATCACCCGGTGCTGATCAGTCTCTGTTCATCTACCGGGATACCAACCGGAGGAACCAGGCATGGAGGGAGGCGGCAGAGACAGAGGGTGGAACTGGTAGGTTTTCGCCTGTTTGAGGATTTTATATCCAGTTTAATTCGTTTTAACATTGCTATTGCTTTGTATGTCGGGGGCGGGAGATTCATGTGATTGGTTGTTGGTCGCAAAAAATCCCCAAGCTTCAGACACGCCCACCGCCAAGCGTCAACGCACGCCGCTGTGTGGACGGGCCGTTATACTTAAAGTTCAGGGTAATCAACTGTTAAAAACAAACTGTTCAAATTTTTTTTCTCCAATAAATGGATGTTTTCAAAGTCAATGAATCACATTTAATAATCGCAATTACAATTATTGACCCAAATAATCCAGATTATGATTTTTGCCATAATCGAGCAGCCCTATCATATAGTATACATCATCACCCACATCTCTAATACACCTTTGAACACAACTTCATTCAGTCGAATAATTCAGATTCATTTTAAAAAGGGCAGAAATGTTGATGATTTCACAAAATGGACCCCGGAAGACCACCGACGCTTTAAAATGGAATAATACACCCATAATTCAATATAGGTAGTAAACATTAACTTGAAAATAACCTAGTAAGGAACCATCCATGGTATTTCCTGGCAATTCGATAAAAAAGCCTCTTTTTCCCACTTAAAAAACTATTGGAAACGGGTCGAATTTGACCGGAGGACAACAGAGAGGTTACATATCTCGTAGTTTGATTTATAGTATGACAATGTGGAAACTTGCTTATGTAGTGTAATACATCACAGGTAATCCAAAACCTACATTCATATATGTTAAAATATTGTAGATAATCTAGTTTTAATGCAATTTCATCTGAGTTTGAACTCCCGTAACTCAAAATAATGACATCCATCTGACTAAATGTAATGCAAAATGTCCACTGGGATGATTATGAAACCACTATCATATGAAAGTTATTGAAAGCTAATGCCCGCCGGGAATACGTCAACATTTCCACAAACCAAAAGCATGTTTTGCAGCATGGTAATCTTTGATGAGAAGTGATGTGCATTTATTAGTTTAATAATTAGAAAAATGGTCTGTTGCTGACGCGACATGCTCCGTTTAAACGCTGTATCCGGTCCTGAACGTTCGCCAACACACATGAGTCAGACGCAGGATAATGGAGGCTTCTGGGAACAACACAATGCAGCGTGTCGTCGTCGCTCTGCAGTAAGAAGAGGGTTTTCCAAGCAGGGACAAACTTAACGGCTTTAAGAGGAGTGTGTGGGAAGGAGAAAGACACTCCATGTGGGGCCTCATTTATCATCACCTCGGCCCCCCTGGCTTTGTCTTTCAGGAGTTATGGCTGAGAAGATATTCAAGTTTCTAATGGGACACAAGGATCAACGTCTCCTTCCTACAACAAGACGATCTAGATTTACCTCAAATAAAAGAATTCCCCTTTTGATTTGATGCCATTATCTTTATCTCGTTTCATTTGGAGTTGCAACCAAACCCTAAATCTCAGAAAAGGATTATAATCTCCCAAAGTGATATCTTTAAAAACATAGACATCTAGTATTTAATCTTAAAGCACACTCACGAATAAAAACAGCAATTCTTCACATTTAAAAACCTCGTACAAGACTGAAATATCTCAACTAATTGCCAAGGAATTTTCCACATTCATTCATGGTCCCCAGAAGATAAATGCTACTACATTCATGGTCTCCAGAAGATAAATGCTACTACATTCATGGTCCCCAGAAGATAAATGCTACTACATTCATGGTCCCCAGAAGATAAAGGCTACGACATTCATGGTCCCCAGAAGATAAGTGCTACTACATTCATGGTCCCCAGAAGATAAATGCTACAACATTCATGGTCCCCAGAAGATAAATGCTACTACATTCATGGTCCCCAGAAGATAAATGCTACTACATTCATGGTCCCCAGAAGATAAATGTTACTACATTCATGGTCCCCAGAAGATAAAGGCTACGACATTCATGGTCCCCAGAAGATAAATGCTACAACATTCATGGTCCCCAGAAGATAAATGCTACTACATTCATGGTCCCCAGAAGATAAATGTTACTACATTCATGGTCCCCAGAAGATAAATGCTACTACATTCATGGTCCCCAGAAGATAAATGATACTACATTCATGATCCCCAGAAGATAAGTGCTACTACATTCATGGTCCCCAGAAGATAAATGATACTACATTCATGGTCCCCAGAAGATAAATGATACTACATTCATGGTCCCCAGAAGATAAATGCTACTACATTCATGATCCCCAGAAGATAAATGCTACTACATTCATGGTCCCCAGAAGATAAATGCTACTACATTCATGGTCCCCAGAAGATAAATGTTACTACATTCATGGTCCCCAGAAGATAAATGCTACAACATTCATGGTCCCCAGAAGATAAATGCTACTACATTCATGGTCCCCAGAAGATAAATGCTACTACATTCATGGTCCCCAGAAGATAAATGCTACTACATTCATAATCCCCAGAAGATAAATGCTACTACATTCATGGTCCCCAGAAGATAAAGGCTACTACATTCATGGTCCCCAGAAGATAAATGCTCCTACATTCATGGTCCCCAGAAGATAAGTGCTACTACATTCATGGTCCCCAGAAGATAAATGCTACTACATTCATGGTCCCCAGAAGATAAATGTTACTACATTCATGGTCCCCAGAAGATAAAGGCTACTACATTCATGGTCCCCAGAAGATAAATGCTCCTATATTCATGGTCCCCAGAAGATAAGTGCTACTACATTCATGGTCCCCAGAAGATAAATGCTACTACATTCATGGTCCCCAGAAGATAAATGTTACTACATTCATGGTCCCCAGAAGATAAAGGCTACTACATTCATGGTCCCCAGAAGATAAAGGCTACTACATTCATGATCCCCAGAAGATAAATGCTACTACATTCATGATCCCCAGAAGATAAATGCTACTACATTCATGATCCCCAGAAGATAAATGCTACTACATTCATGGTCCCCAGAAGATAAATGCTACTACATTCATGGTCCCCAGAAGATAAATGCTACTACATTCATGGTCCCCAGAAGATAAATGCTACTACATTCATGGTCCCCAGAAGATAAAGGCTACTACATTCATGGTCCCCAGAAGATAAATGCTACTACATTCATGATCCCCAGAAGACAAGTGCTACTACATTCATGGTCCCCAGAAGATAAATGCTACTACATTCATGGTCCCCAGAAGATAAATGCTACTACATTCATGGTCCCCAGAAGATAAATGCTACAACATTCATGGTCCTCACACTTGCATCGAATGCCACCAGCAGGTCAAAGTATTCCCTTTTTCAGAGAAATATCAGACATTCATGTTTCCCAGATGATGTATTCTAATAACTCCCGACTTTTCATGTCAAAACTAGGTTTATGATCACCTTCCTGACAATATTCCCACCAGCCTCAGCTGCTCACCAGGAACAAAGTCACCAAGCTAACTCAGGTGTGTCAATAAGCGAATTCCACCTATGGGTGTGACTGCAACCACAAGCCTCAAATATGTAGAAATATGTATTTTCCTTACAAGCCATCAACATTAGAAGTTCACTAAAACCAGTCTTAGTGATGTCGAAAACCATGCAAACCTTCCTAAAGTAGGGCATTGTAAGCACTGTATTAATCAAAAATAGCAACGCAATTTCCCAGAGCCTGACGACTACGCAATAAAACATTTGAGATAAAGAGCCATTTCTATCATCCTAGGATCTGAACACAGTGAAGGTTGTTTAAATGATTCATCAATCATAAGTTTGAAGTTTCATCACTTCATTTCCGAACAGAAGAAATCCCAAGGAGACAATAGTGGTCCGAGGAGAATGCAGCTGGTGTAATGAGGGAAATGGATGTTAACTCAATCCTCTGGTAGCAATCAGTGAAAGTGATGGCTCTATTAGCTCGGAGATAAGTAGATCTGTCTGCCGTTATCACTAACCGCACAACACCGGCTAAAAATAGCCACGTGAAGGAGTGTGTCTCCTGCCGTCCGCAGCGTGGATCCACTCTCTGGAAAAAGCATATCCTCTCTAAGCACAATCTGTAAAGTAAGCTGTCTTTTCCATTTTGCGGTGACATGCACATTCATTCATTGTGTTTCTCCACCCAGACGCAGCCATGCAGAGGCAGCGCACAGACTTAAACCCACTTCACGAGACACAATGTCAAACAGCTGTGGTCCAGGAAGAGAGCAGGAAAGTATTTCGGCTTTGCAACCAAAGCTTTATCCATGAGCTGAGTCCTGGGCGTTTGATTTGAAGCGGCTGAGTGAGCATTGTCACGAGTTAATGGACTGCGTTCACACAAAAGAGTCTCACTTCTTTATGCATTCACGACATGATACCATTTAAAGGAGAGGTGTTTTACATAAGACAAAGTTGTCCTCAGTGTTATTGAATGGTTGCAGTCTGGCGGTGTTGTGTCTATCCGGCAGACTCTGCTCCTTAAGGCAGACAAAGCTCAATCAGGACAACTTCCTCTCGCTTTCTGGAGAGGCTGGGCCTTCCCGATAAAGAAAGGCGACCCAGACTGACTTTGGGAAGCAGTCAGCAGACGCCTTCACTTTCTGCTTTTCCAGGCCTAATCTCGAAGGTGATAAGAGCGGTGATTGTCTTCAATCAGCCTTGAAAACAAATATCCCTGCTTGAAATCACCTGCTTTTGTAAAGTTAAGAATACAACTTGTAACAAGACTCTTCATCCCCTGACGGAAGCAGCACAGTCAGCAGTTTCTGCTTTACGTCATCCTGGGTGTGCCGCAACCAGCTCTGCACACCTGTGTTTGCACTAGCGCTAGAGCTCGAGCTTCGTTACACGGTTTGGAAAGTGTTGCAAAGTTCTGATCTTGAGGTCCATTTACACACTTTTCAAAAGGTTTTTATTCTGTCCTGAAGCTCAGAGCTCTGAATTTACTTTGTGAATCATTGCTGAGGTTGTGTACACACTGCAGATACTTTTCCTCCAAGATATATATCTGTGCCCCAGCTCGTTTTTCTTTCTGTCCTCTTGTCTTGCAGTTTCTGCCACACGGTGCTGAATCTTCCGTTGCTTCACCGTAGGGATAGAGATGGTGCCAGATACAGCGCTTGGCAATCAGAACTCAATTTCTTGTCTTGTCAGAAGACAAGACTCCTTTTCCTCTCCTGCTCAGACTCATCTGCACCAAAGTCTTTCTGTAGTGTTTTACTGAAGGGTGGCTTTTTTCCATCAGTCACACAGCTCTGATTGATGGAGCTCTGAAGAGACGGACCATGAAGATCTCTTAGAAAGGAATTGTCTTTTTTCTTACATATACTGAAGGACTTGTCTTGCCAAGTTGAGTCAGAATGGTGCCATCGGGGGTCCTCATGGTAGCAAGCATCTTCCATTACTCGACACAATGCTTTCTTACTTGGTTCTTCTGACACATATGGGCATTGAGGATTAAAGGAACAAGGATTACGGTTCCTTCGCATTCTCTTTCCTTCCAGATCAGGATGCATACTTTTCCAGTCTGCTCTTGACTTGTTGTAATGTGAGCATATGTTGTCACGTTTGAACTGCTTGTGCTGATCCTGTGCCTTACATTGTTTTGTATTTGACACAACACATTGCCTCCTTAGCATGCTACTTAGCCACATAAGCTTTTGATCCAGCCGTGTATGGTTTGCCTTTCTGTTCTATTTGGTGTTTTATTGGCTGACTTAACATCAGGCTAAGAGACAACAGTGTCAGACATCGTCTAATCATTATGGATTTAAGTTGATAGAGTTATGGCAACAAAAGTAATCTCCAGCAATTAAGTATTAAAGTTATGGGACTTACGATAGACAGTTCAGGTGGGAAACGGCAAAATGAAACGCGTTAGAGACCAAGATATCCTGATGTTTAAGTCCAACCAATGGCTTTGTTCTGTTACAAACTCTTTTCTTGAACTTTGCAAAGCAGGTTTTCTGTCAGACTGCAATATGTCAGCCGTCTGGCAACAGATACATCATACTAGTTGAAAACGTACGGCACTCAATGACAGACTTGTTTTGCTTACTAGAGTAACCAGGCAACGTCCAAAACAGGCCTTCAAGAGGGAGATAATAGGCCTCCTTACATGAGTCACGGCCACCTTTCACCTCCAGCCTCTGGTCAGTGGGCGGCTTGGCTTCTGTGAGGTCAGCGTTTGATAGCATGATTTCACTCTCTTCAGTGAAGGAGACGGCGTGAGGTCGTTCTGATTACATTCTCAGCATGAAAGAAACTATCCTGAGAGCAAAGAGAGGTAATAGATGGGACACAACTTTCTACCAAGCACTCCTAAACCACCGACCTTGCACCAGGTTGACCTAAAGCACAACACTCTTCCTCATTACTCCCATCAAAAGACAATTAGCTACCCCATGGCTTCTGTCTTCGGCTGCCATGTTTCTGTGGGATCCCGTTATCTGCCCAGATGGATTGTTTTGCTTGAGGCACACCAACCGTATCTGTGGGCGTCTCCCAGTTGACAGTTTGACTTAAGGCTACTTCTGATCCCAAAGTGCTGATAAACTCATCCGTGATTTGATGAACGCATGATGGCCTCGTTCAAATCTAATTTGCCGGGTTGTCTCGGAGGTCTGAATGTACAGAGAGCTCTGGATGACTTTTTGAGAATGCATGGATGGAAATGGAGGATAGTTGGGTGAGGAAAACTAAAACATGGGAGGAACTTTTTCATGATAAGAGGTGAGAAATCCTCCTTTCAAGGAAACTGACCACTGTGAATCACAGCAGAGAAAATAAAATAGGATACAGAGCATGCATGAGTCTAGGGTGACAATGACTTCCCAGAAATGACTCGCACCTCCACAAAATAACAGTTTTTTGCACTGGGAATAACTACTCATAATCAAATGCAAAAGTGAATTCTAGCAACAATCTGAATTTAATAAAAAGAAAGAAACTTTTAATGGATCTGCACTTTCAAATTCAAAGAAATATTTGCAATGAAATCCTGGTTTTGGTCAGTCTCCATATTTGTTGTTTTAATACAGATTTTTGTTATTATATTTTTGTGCACGGCCACACATTACTATATTATTTAATAGTTGCAAAATACTAGTCGCAACTGTATTTCACTGTACTGGCTTTTCACTTGCTGTAAACAGGAAATAACAGTGTAAAAGCAGTGATGTAACAAAACAAGAACATATAATCTCGACTGGACTCTTACCTTGTTATCACTCCGTCTCCATGGTGTGGCTGCAGCGGGTTTAAAGGTGAATTAAGTGTAAAGTTATCACCGATAAACGAGAGGAAGAGATGGAAAAAAACAAAAAATCCCAACAGATGCAGAGCAAATCTTCCCCAAAAACAGGCTGATATCCGGAAACTGCTGGAGGACTACAATGTGAAGCTGTGTTCAGGCAGAAGGTTCTCCTCTTCTTCGTGCATTATCCAGAGAGTGTTTACAGAAATGTCTGCTGTGTGTTCAGAGGAAAGTTTTTTTACAGCCTGCTCCTCGCTGCTCTTCTGCACAAACACTAAACACTACACACAGAGGAGCCGAGTTTCTGCCCTCGAGCTGCGCCTCTGACGTGAGCAGCAGCAACGTGAGCTCCAGGAAGTGGTGACGCTGGCGGTGCCGCGTTTCCATGGCAGGGAGATAAAGGGAGGAAACACCGCCCCCCTGTGGAGGCATGCTGCAAGTACAACAGCTGCCGCAGAGGACTGTTTTACATTAAATTCTGCTAATAATAACTCGTGTAAAAATATAGACACATTTAGGATACTCAAAGACCAACTTAAAAACCTCATGCAGTTATTTTTGTAATAATGTATCTTTATTAAGCAGTATTTACATTGTTACTCTTCCTATTTTTCTATAAAGTGAAGATTTGTTTACCTATTTTTGATACATGCTCTGATAGAATAACTGTATGCTGTTGAAACCCCCCCCAAAAAATTATAATAATGAATCTTTATTTAATTATATTGTTTAATGAATACTAATATGTTTTTAATTCATGATTTGGATTGAATGTACGCTTATGCAAATAAATGTCCTAGGTCTCTGGTGGTAACAGAACAAAACTTACATTCTTTAAAACCATACAAATAAATACAAAAACAATAAATTACCAAAATAATAAATATGATATTTCTTTCCTTTAGTGTTTCTGTATGAGACATTAGGTAATCTGTAATAATCTGTAACATTTAAATCACCAGTTACATATTTTTCTCGACAGCATGTTGTGTCAAATCAGTAAGAGCTTCAACATGAGCTCCAGACTAATGGGTAGTGATAATCTCACACGCACGCACACACACACACACACACACACACACACACACACACACACACACACACACACACACACACACACACACACACACACACACACACACACACACACAAACCAGGGCATTGTAACTCATCCTGAAAGTGTGTTGCTCTCCTGTCAGCCAGGAAACAGACTACCTGTGCACCCAAATATAATTTATAATGGGCACAAAAATGTAACCGTCCTCTCTCCTCTTTTTTGCTAAATTACTCAGACAATCAGAATATGAAGTGCCCCGCTGACCTTGTCCCCCACTCTTCAGATGAGTTGCACACTGCGCTGTTTTATTTGTGATCAGACATGCCCTTGCTTCTGTGCTGGAGAGTGCAATGAATATCAATTGTACATTTGCATCTCTCTGTGGAATTGCAAACACTTGTCCACGTCTGAACAGTGCTGTAGATGAACACCACAGGCAGCTGTAAGTAACAATAACAGGTTGTGTGTGTGTGTGTGTGTGTGTGTGTGTGTGTGTGTGTGTGTGTGTGTGTGTGTGTGTGTGTGTGTGTGTGTGTGTGTGTGAGAGAGTGAGGGGCTTGCCGCATCAGTTTGCAGATTGTTTGAGAGATGTCCTGCTTTCCTCGGGAGAAAAGGAGGATGCCTTTACAGTCATTTATGAAAAGTAATTATAAGTGTGTCGTGTTGGAGGACTCTCGACACTAGACCATTTGTTTTTCTTGTGGCTGCCTTTTTTTGATCTTTGCTAAAAGGGTCTACTAGAAAAATCCATTCTCCCTCACGGCGGACTGCGGCTGAAATCGACCCGCGTGAAATCAATGAGGCCTTTGGCAGTCAGGTGAACTCAACAGGAAAAGAGAACGAGGCATTTCTTGTTGTTTCAGATCAAACCTTACAGTAAACGATGGATTTCCTGTGGCCGAACAGGAGACTCCCAAGAGGAGGCGCTGCAACCTCTCCACGGCATGTCAGGTGAGAATAAAACACAGGTAGATCATGTTTGTTTACAGCTACAGAAGAGACAACTCCCATTTGAGTCTGTGCAGAGCATATGCAGGAGTCCTGAAGTCAAATGTAACACCTTTTAAGACCTTTTTTAAGACCCTTTTCATACATTTTAACAGCTCATCGCCACTTTGAGTTTTAACCGGTTACCTTGGCGACACACTTCACCTCACATTGACTATATACAGTATGGATTGTCCTTCCTCCTTATCTTCCAACCATTTGGACGCAGACTTGCATTTCCCCATAACGATGTTGTTTAACAACCGGCGTAAACGGAGCTTCGCGCGCTATCAGTCAGTGAGCGTGCGATGTCCTGTTCAGATGACGTCAAACCCAACGGGATGCCATCAATAAACTACACAGAATCACACTACACACCTACGCCATGACTACATTCAGGCAGACTGTAGAACACAACCTCTTTGGAACATGTATATACTTATTGAAAACAAGCTCCAACACATCCTGACATATATATAACACACCCAAACAGCCCCTTTACTAACACATCACGAGTAAATGGATGCCGTGTCCGGTGTTCCTGGTATCTCCTGTTGTTTCCTGTTCTGAAAATAGTCTCCAGGGTTTATCACATGGTGTCACAGCAAATTCCTGGACTGTAGAGAACTAGAAATCAAGACTGTGATGATAAAAAAACTGATTGTAATCATCACAAAATAAGAGATGCATTTCGATGCTGTTTGATTACCTTTATCTTTGCATGCTCAGATAATGCTAATTAGCCGTAATGAAAGCTGCATGTTAAACAGCAGGTTAGTAAGTGGCTTTTTTTTAATTAAAGTTCATTTAAAAAGCACATATCTAATACATTGACATACACATGACAAGTTGCTCTTCACATTTATTTACAATCTTACAAAGGGCTTATATGTTTGTGTTTATGTGACTGTGGTGTTGAGAGGACACTCAGTCTGACCGGTGCACTTCATCATAGGACCCTGTCCCCTGCAGCTGCAGAGTGAGGGGGGGCTTCACCAGAGGAGACCAGAGGACCACCGCGGCCCTGAACTCTCCGTCATCACTGTAACACACAACGTGCAAACAGCTGAAACCTGGGCATGTTTTGAATACCTCTATGGACACATTATAATGAGGTCTATGGTTTGTTACCTGGGAGTGAAACTGATCTGGAGACAGAGACTGCAGCCGGGGACGAGGAGCCCGAAGTCTGGGGTCACTCTGAACACATCCTGTCCTTCATCTGACTCTATATACACACACACACACACACACACACACACACACACACACACACACACACACACACACACACACACACACACACACACACACACACTCTTTAGATGTTAGAGCAGTGATGCAATCTCTGAGGAGTGTGTTATTATTATTACATACGCTTCAAATTAAGTCCACGACATGAACTAAAGATGAAACACACACACACACACACACACACACACACACACACACACACACACACACACACACACACACACACACACACACACACACACACACACACACACACACACACACACACACACACACACCCTAGTTCCAGTGTAAGAGCACTGAAGTGAATGGCAATAATATGTAGAAGACAGGTCAGTGTTTACCTATAACTGCTTTCCAGTAGGTCTGCGCTCCGTGGCTTTGCAGAGTGACGTCTAATGTCTGCGTCTGTCCGATGTGGCAGATCCCAAAGTCAATGCAGTCGCTGGACAGACGCATCGAAACGAGATCCAAATCTGCACAGAGAGGCACCGTCTGCACAGAAGAGATGTGAGAGGTCAATTACTAACACATCATTACACACTATAGTATATTCTTTCCCTTTTACACATTTCTAAAGTGACCGTGTGTGACCTGCAGACTGTTGTTGCTGTAGTGAATCAGGAGGTTCTGCTGGAGCCTCAGCTTCCTCCCCCCTCGAGGACGATGCATCAGCGTAACCCCGGGAGGAAGTTCCTCCACTGTCTGCTCGGCATGATCCAGGAGAGACAGGGAGCAGCGGAAAGAAACCTTCACCTGGAATCACAGGGAAAGATCCTAATAGTGAGAAAACTGAACATCACAGCTTCATGGTTTCTTTTGTTCTCTCTCTACCGGACTCCACTATAATGTATATAATATCCTGTGTGCTGCATTTCTTCAGTACATTACATTGCATTTAGCTGACGCTTTTATCCAAAGCGACCAACAAAATACAAACTTGAAGAAAACAGAATCATAAAGTACATCAGGTTTCATAGAGCCAAAACATTTCAAGTGCTACTCAGCTGGCTTTAGAGAAGCCAGTCCTTTATTAGTATATAAGTGCTTTGTTAGTAATTCTATCGCTCGAAGTGGAGTCGAAAGAGATGAGTTTTCAGTCTGGAAGGTGTGTAAGCTTTCTGCTGTCCTGATGTCAATGGAGAGCTCATTCCACCATCTTGGAGCCAGGATAGCAAACCCACGTGTTTCTGCTGATGGGAACTTGGGTCCCCCTCGCAGCGAGGTTGCAGCGAGTCGTTTGGCTGATGCAGAGCGGAGTGCACGTGCTGGGGTGTACAGTTTAACCATGTCCTGGATGTAGGAAGGGCCAGATCCATTCGCAGCATGGTATGCAAGTACCAGTGTCTTGAAGTGGATTCTAGCAGTTACCGGGAGCCAGTGGAGGGAGCGGAGGAGCGGAGTGGTGTGGGAACATTTAGGAAGGTTGAAGACCAGACGAGCCGCTGCATTCTGGATGAGCTGCAGAGGTCGGATGGCACATGCAGGTAGACCAGCCAGGAGGGAGCTGCAGTAGTCTAGGCGTGAGGTGACGAGAGCCTGGACCAGAACCTGCGTGGCTTTCTGGGTCAGCTGGGGACGAATCTTCCTGATGTTGTAAAGCGTGTATCTGCAGCAGCGGGTTGTAGCAGCGATGTTTGCAGTAGTAGAATGGTCTATTGTATTGTCTAGTATTGTAATTGTATTACTTACTTGAAGATCAAAGATGAACAAGAATATTTGTACAAGAAGAATTGGGAATTGTCTTTGAGGCTTAACACATTTTCTCCACTTTTAAACATTTTTGTCAGTTTTATTACTCATTCTGTTATGCCTGTAGTTATAACACTTAACCATTCCACTTTCATGTATAATGCTATTGGCTCTTAGCGCATGTATATTCTCTCCAATGCTACACCAGTGAAATGCTAACCCTAATGTTCCAGTTAGGGATCAATCAAGTATTTCATTTAATCTAATCATTCAACACATGTTCCTCTGGTATGAGTAAGTGTTATGGTCTCCTCTCCTCACCTGCATGCTGTGTTGCGGCTGCAGCAGCAGGGTCTGGCTCTCTGCAGTGGGGGGGTTGCTGGAGCTGCGGCTTTGGACTCTAGTCTGCGGCCTGAGCACTACAAATGGATCCTGAGCCCCCAGTTTGAAGTGTAGCGGCATCTCTGAGTTGTTTTTCAGCTGAAGGGCCCGCGTGACGTCAAAGTCCCGAACGAGCAGCTTTCTCTGGAGCAAAACAACCAGAGTGAGAAACACTGTCTGGATCAATACCTGTACTTCAGTGTTTGTTTCTCAGACTGACCTCCTCTGATTCTGCCGTCAGTAAATCACCGGCCGAGGCGTGAAACTGCAGCGCCCCCCCCGTCCTCCTCCATCTGCACCGACAGCCTGCAGACACACAGAGCCAAGAGGAAGACATGCAACTCAATCAGACCACCTCTGAGCCCCTCGTCCACAACATCAGCTGATTGCAATGTAGGAAACATAAATAGAGTTGGAAGCTTTCGGGGTGCTTTGGGGATTATGTGTGATTGTATTTGCTCACGCTGCAGGCTTAACGGCTGCTAGTAGATCCACTCTGAGCGGATCCAGATCCAAACCCTGAGCTCTGATGACTTTACCTGGGACACAGGCAGCCATCTGTAATCACACACAATAATGAGGGTTTCATCAGAGTCATTGTCAGTTTGCTTCTCCAGGATTTTTAATTAAAGAGGACGTATTCCGCTCATTTTCAGGTTCATATTTGTCTCTACTGGGACATGTCTCCGTGCTTTAATGTTCAAACAGCTCTTTATTGTTCTCATACTGTGCTGCAGCACCTCTTTTCACCCTCTGTCTGAAACCAGAGCCCAGTCTGCTCTGATTGGTTAGCTGGCCGACTCTGTTGTGATTGATCAACCGCTTAGAGATGTCCCGCCCCTTAGCTTATCACGTTCAATAGAGAGGCAAAGTCCCGCCCATCTACTTCCGACCCATGGGACCTTATTTCTGAAAGATTATGTATTGAAGTCAACGGAGAGAGAAAGATTATCTTTCGATCCCGTTTGAATTGTGCCACGAATTACACATGATGTTGGTCCATTTAAAAGATAATTTCCAAGTAAAAAAAGTCACAGTTTGTCATAAAACTGTTAAAATATAAGACTATGAAAAATACGCAACTAGAAAGACTACAAATCCCAGAGTCCCGGTCCCGCATGCTGGCTCTTACGGAACCGACTAACTCCCCGTGTGTGTGTGTGCAGCTCTCAACGTGCCCAGACTTGGAGAGATTTTCTCCTCCTTTAATACTTTCCGCCTCATTCTGAAAGAAAGAAGTGAAATGTTCCAACCTGACGGCCGTCTTGGTGTGTGGTGCGAGACCGGAGATGTAGTTCATTGAGCGGTTTCACACAAAAACAAGTGTTACTTCACAGTTTTACGACACATTTTTATTTTCTTGACTTACAAAATTATCTTTTAAATTGACAAACATCATGTGTGTAATTCGTGGCACTGTAACAAGATAATCTTTCTCTCTCCATTGACTTCAATACATACTTTTTCTGAAATAAGGTCCCATGGAGCTCCCCGGAAAGGGAGGGCCTTCGCCTCTCTATGTGTTGGAGCGCTAGCCATTAGAAGCGCAAGTGTTTCACAATGATGTCAATATGTTCCTCAAGTAAACAAAGGAGGCCAATGGAGGCGTTTCAGAGAAACCCCAAACAGCCTAATGGGGCCTTTTTAAAAGAGTTTAATGTTGTTGTTACCTCTGAGTCTAGACTCATGAAACCCAGAGCCAGACCCACAGATCTGGACTCCCAAGCTGACCCGGAGAGAGTCAGAGGAGTGAAGGACGCGTGGATGGTGCCGCTGCTTTTGGCTGGAATCACCTTGAGAGAAAGCAATCATTATAGACACATACATTAAAGCAAAATGTGGGTAAAATCTTATAGACTTACTATTTGCTGGGGTGTGATGCAGTATGGGTAATCCGACAGGTTGCCCACATGAGGTCTGACCAGAACGGAGATTAGTTTTTTCTCTGCAGGAGCGGGATAGAGACAGGTTTCCTCTTCCTCACCTTCATCCTCAGAAACATATTCCTCCCCGCTCTGAAATCAGTCCACATAAGTATCTCCCAGAGGCAACGCTATAAAAGTGTTTGTGTCAGTGAAATGTACTCACGGTCATGCTTCGGAGGGAGGAGCTCGTTCCCTCAGAGCCTGGGGACTGATTTCTTTCCCAGGATGCACCAGAAATCCTTACTGCTCCGCTCAGCAGCTCGTTGCCATCAGCATCTTTAAGCGGAAAGGCTTCTCCGTACGCCACCACCACATCCACCAGTTTACCGTCGTTCTGGTCGATGTTAAAGGTTTCCCAGTCCATGCGAATATCTGGCAGGAAATTGAGATTTAGATTAGATGCAAAAACAGTGAAGGGGAAACCAGAGTGGACGTTTTTATGATTCCACGTATACCAAGCATGGTGGGATTGTTGATGCGTAGCGATCTGGACACCGTGTCACCTCCAGAAGCATGCGTGCCAAACCTAATGATGCACACAGGAAAGATATGATTCAATATGAAGAATGCATGAAAGAAGGACGGCTGATGATTGAATTAGGGAGAAATGGAGTGAGGAACAGACTGTGTGATGGGTCCCTGGTTCTGGTATTCTGGACGTGGGCCCGTCATTTGGAAGTAGAGAGGGCAGCCTGTCACCTTCATCTGCATGGGGAGGAACGAGGGCTCCAGGTCCCCCACCTGCGGGAGGGAAACTAGATTTAAAGGTCCCCTATTATGCTTTATTACAGGTCTCAGATATATACAAAACCTGTCTCTGATTGGCTGAAACACCAAACAGGTCATTGCAGCATTACCCATAATCCCCTCTGTTTCAGCCCTGTTTCCAAAGTGCTGATTCTCTGTCTGTTACTTTAGATGAAAATAAGGAGCCCCTCCCCACGCCCCTCTGAGAGACATTTGGTTACAAAGAACTCAATGGTGCTCTAGGAGGAGATTCAGGTGATAAGGGGGGGGGGGTTACCTTGGTTGCTGATTGGCTAATGGTTACACAAGACAAAACATCGTTATGACATCATAAAGTGGCCAAAATCTGATCAGCTCATTTTCAGACAGGTTTTTATAGAAATGGATCAAAAAGAGAGAGAATCTTTGTTCCTGAAACAGATCACCCATTCTAGCCATGCCTCATATCCCTCTATTTCACTTCCTGTTTCAAAAGTGCTGATTTTGGGTATAAAGCTTTAACAAAAATAAAAAATTGATAAAATAAAAGAGGAGGGGTCTGAGGTCATGCGGGACCCGGCAGCTACCGTCTAAACTAAATGCTGCCGTGATGAAACGCCATATCATGGATTATCAAGGATCTGAAACAGTCTGGAGCTCAAAGGCTTTCTCTCTTGCCGGTTATAGCATCACTGCTTCTTCACACACATGCTCTCCAGTACAGGTTAGCTCTGAGTGTTAGCGATGCTAATGTAAACACCGACCATATAGAGAACCGCAGTGACGCGTCCTAAAACCCCGGAAGTAAACTCCTTCCGGTTCCTTTGTCAAAAGGCAATGCAATTTCTCCATAGGATTTACACACATTTAAGAGACGGGTCACGTTTTGTTCAGCCGGATCATCTCCACATGTCTACCCTACTTTTAGAATTTTCTAATCATAAATCTAGTCGCCAGAAGCTAAATGCTAACGTTATGCTATAAAGGAACTACAGCAGGGTTGCAGCTTCAACGTCACGCCAACTTGACAATTTGCGTCAACCACAGACCTTATTTCCAGCTATCTTTCAAAACCCTATGGAGAAATTGCTTTGCTTTTTGTCGAAGGAACCGGACGTGGTAAAAATGCTAACTTACTTCCGGGTTTTAAGACGCGTCACTGCGGTTCTCTATTACGTCCAAAACAGTCGGGCATTGTTTCTGATAGCAGCTTTCTGATTGGGCCGTGGGTCCACATTTCAGATATTACGTCATATCGGACGCAAATCTGGATCAGCTCCGTTGTTCCCCCGTTTTTAGAGATTAGGGTACGGAGGAAAAGAGAGGGTTTTATTTTCTGACGCTGCGTGAGTTCCCCGACACACCGGGGACACATGGTGATGTATGAAAGACATCAAAAAGTGCATTTTTCATGATAGGTCCCCTTTAAATGAAGAATCTTGCAAAATAAAGTGAATTCCCCCCATTGTTTGGAATCATACTTTGCATACGAGGAGATCTCTGTATTCCCCCCACATGTCGGTGTAGGCGGTGACGTCCACAGTCTGCGTCTCAAAAGCTCCCAGAATCCCATTTTGAGGAAGGACCAAGAAAGCGGCTCCTTTCCCATGAGCCAGCAGGCCGCTCACAAACTCTGCCAACACATACAGGAAGTGTGACTGTGTACTCAATCTTTCATTTACAAAAAAGTGTGTGCTCTAAATACCCTCTTGTGCTTTTTCCTCTACTTTCTTGGCTTGAACAGAGTGCAGCGGCTTCTTGACGTATGTGGATCTGCGGTTAAAATGCAGACTGTGTCACATCTGCCGTAAAGTGATGCATTATTCTGCAACCTACTCTTACCTTTTCTCTGACTGGTTATTTGGCTTCGAGGCATGGCAGTTGAAATACTCTGCTTCGATGGTGAAAGGCGCAGGGATGGCAGTTTGATTGGTTATCAGTAACTGCTTGGTAACAGCTCTCTTCAGAATAACATCGTCTCCAAAGTCAAGTACCAGCGCTGAGGGGCTCTCATCACCTGAGGGAGAGCTGGAAGCAGACAAAATCAGCCATGACCAAACACTCACGATAGGTGTTTGATAGCAGTTTTTAAAGAGGTTCTATTGTGCTTTTTGGGGGTTTCCCTTTCCTTTAGTGTGTTGTATTGTTTTGTGTGTCTGCAAAGGCTATTACCAGACACTTGGCAGGGAGTAGGACACACTGAGTTTCTTGATTTTGGAAGCAACGATACTAAGAACAAGAGGAGAGTTCATCCCTTGGACCTCACAGAGAGCAGCTATCTCCGTCAGCTCCACCTGGACAAAAAGACAAACAATATTAAAATGCTATTATTATTATTAAAACATATTTTCATACGTCAAATAATTGCGTATGAGGTTTCTAAAAGTTGTTTGGTACTCTATTTATGTAAATGAACTGAGGAAATGATTGCAAGTGACATATATTTGATTACAATTCTGCTAATATCCAGCAAGAAAGCTATCACTAGGAAGCAACGAAAGACCTTCACTCTCACAGACTCAAGTGTTGATTGACAAAGTGTGTGATATGTTGGTGTGTGACTTACATCTGTGTGAGAGGTAAAGGTGACTTTGATCTCCAAGCTGTCGTTAGGTCCCAGAGTGCCGGAGGACGGCTCGAAAGTGGCTGAACACAGATCAGCCAGTTCACCCTGCAGCTCAGCCTGGGGGGGGGGGGGGGGGGCAATGTGAAAGTCACGTCACCAATGTAATCATTTTTATGAAGATATCATAATTTAAGACAACAATTAAGAACCATACGGTAGTTGAGAAATGTCATTGTAAGTTAATAAAAATGTTAAGGGGAAATCATTTATAAAATACAATTTCAGAGTTCATTCATGTGAACAACACTCAAATATACGAGAACAAATGAAATATCGATTCAGAAAAAGTGAGAGAAAGCAATCGAGGAATTAACATTTTCCGAGTTGGACCTCATAAATATGTTATTTTAGTGTTTATCTCGGAACATAACTGCCCTCCCCATCTCCAAATCATAAAAAAATGTGCCTAAAATCACAAATTGTGCAATAATATGTACCCAAACAGTTTAGCATATTGAACCAATTCTTCCTTCCACACACACATACAGAAAAGGGCTTTTCCACATGATTTAAAGCAACATCAAGTGTTCTTACTTCAAATGAAGTCATGATAAAATGTGTTAAAGCCAGCGTACCATCCAGCTGAAGTGAGAGGGCAGCAGCGTCTGGTTGAACAGAGTGACGGTGGCTCTGGCATGAACCCCCATGTAGAGTTCAGAGAGGAGCAGCTCACAGCTGAGCAGACACACCTGAGGCGTCTGAACATCTGCCCGCACTGACAGGTGGCTGCAACAGCACACAGGTGGTGTTATCAACAGTGTGTTACATCTCCATCTGCACCATCTCCAGCTGTATTTGTATATCATGCATATTGAGCAACAGTGAACTTGATGCGTCCTTACCATCCTGTTCCATTCTCCACCGTTAACTCCAGCTCTGTTTCATATCGCTGGCAGGAAGTGGGACTAAATAGCACTTCCACACTGCAAGAGGTCAAAGGGGGAAGCACACCTCTGCATGGCTCCACTACAATCTAGGAAAGGGAGATTATACAGTTTTGTACATTTAACGTTTTTAGACTGTAAGTGTAAATATGCACATTGACATTGATCTCTGTCATTGCTACTACCTCACTTATTTATTTGTGTTTATTTTTTAAGAAATGTCGTTGTACTTTGTATGATTACAAGAAAGATACATTATATTATATTCATTTTGAATATTTCATGTTGTTTTATCACATTTGTGTTTAACCCAGTGTTCAGTACCTGTGGGTGTTGCTGCTGCCTCTCCTGCAGCCTCCAGCCGGCTTCCAGCTGAGTGAGGTTAGTGAGGATCAGTGAGGTCTGAGTGTGCTCCCCGAGCTTCAGGAGCCCAAAGTCCACACTGGGAACATTCAGGGTCACTAGAGGACCCTATACAACACCAAATAATGAGCCTCACAGGTAAGTTGTACACAGAGGAAGTCACAGCAACCAACTAGCTACTTTGTGTTGTTTTCACCTTAAAAGAGACTTCCACTGCCAAAGTGACGGGCTCGTGGCGGTGCTCTATGTGGCAAACCACACTGGTAACAACCCTCTCTGGTTTCCCTCCGTTCAAAATCAGGTCGAAATCAAAACACTCGTTCTCCTCTGGACACAGGGAGGAAAAATAATCAATAAAGCACCAATGAATCGTACAGCTTCCCGCATCTTATCGAATTGTCTGACACACCTATTGTACCAGCAGAGGGCTGTACTTCTATTATATGGCTGCTGCTTTTCATCCGTTCCCATTGGAAAAAGATGGCGGTTCTGCTGTGGTTCCACATCTAGTTCACACAACACAGAAACAAAATGATTAATCTGACATCTTTAATTAAAAGTTAACGTGGGTAAAAGTGACTCAAAGGACCTTGAACTGCCTGCATGTGGTCGTGCAAATAAAGATCTCTCCGGGGATCACGGCGGCGTACGGCTCCAGTAGGACGTGGTACGGCTCTGTTGACCCCTTGACCTCTATCTCCATGACGATGACATCGCTCACCTTGGAGCCAGTGCGCACAGGCTGGAGGACACTGGGTTTACACACAGACAGACAGACACACACACACACACACATACACACACACACACACACACACACACAGACAGACACACACACACACACACACAGACAGACACACACACACAATCTTTAGATGTTAGAGCAGTGATGCAATCTCTGAGGAATGTGTTATTATTATTACATACGCTTCAAATGAAGTCCACGACATGAATTACAGATTAAACACACACACACACACACACACACACACACACACACACACACACACACACACAGGGATGGGAGGGTTACTAAACATGTAGTGTGTTACTACTCCTCAAGTCTGCGCACACACACACACACACACCTGTTTAGTAAACTGACTGTGTGCAGTGACCTTTAGAGGGTGCGTTCACATACTAATATTTACAGTACACACTTCTACCACTGTTTAAAGGATCTTTACCCATTGTCACTGGACTCTGGTGCCAGCTGGGGAACATCCCTCAGGACTAAGTGACAAACACTGTGGTAATCCTCCAACTTCAGAAAACATAAAATAAACATCAGTATTTAGTCAGAAATACAGCATTGGATTTATATTTATCCTCTGACTTGGAGTGCTATTTATCTAGCTTGTTTTGGTGTGTGTGGCAAGTAGGGAATGAGTCCTTACCCGAAGTGAAGGAGTTCAAGTATCTCGGGGTCTTGTTCTCGAGTGAGGGAACAATGGAGCGTGAGATGGGCCGGAGAATCGGAGCAGCGGGAGCGGTACTGCAGTCGCTTTACCGCACCGTTGTGACGAAAAGGGAGCTGAGCCAGAAGGCAAAGCTCTCTGTCTACCGGGCCATTTCCCTTCCTACCCTCACCTCTGGTCATGAAGGATGGGTCATGACGAAAGAACCAGATCGCGGATACAAGCGGCCGAGATGGGTTTTCTCCGCAGGGTGGCTGGCGTCTCCCTTAGGGATAAGGTGAGAAGTTCGGTCATCCGGGAGGGACTCGGAGTTGAGCCGCTCCTCCTTCGCGTCGAAAGGAGCCAGTTGAGGTGGTTCGGGCACCTAGTTAGGATGCCACCTGGGCGCCTCCCTAGGGAGGTGTTCCAGGCACGTCCAGCTGGGAAGAGACCGAGGGGTAGACCTAGGACCAGGTGGAGGGATTATATCTCTTCGCTGGCCTGGGAGCGCCTTGGGACCCCCAGTCAGAGCTGGTTGATGAGGGGAAAGGAAAGTTTGGGGCTCTCTGCTGGAACTGCTACCCCCGAGACCCGACCACGGATAAGCGGGAGAAGATGGATGGATATATATATATATATATAAAGCCTTGTGCGTGTATTAGAACTATGGCACTCAGCTTGTTGTGCTAAAAGCGGCATTTAAATAAACCCATCAGAAAATAATGACCTGGTTGCATGATGCAGATGCACGTGGGAACTATTTTCGTTTACCAAAATACAATAATATGGCATCATGAGCTTTGTTTCCATTATTAGAGACACGTTGTAGGACGCTGACGCAGAAACTCTCACCAAAACCATCTAGATTTGATCAAAATAACCTTCAAGTCAGAGGATAAAGGACACGTTTTGATATAACTTCTCAATATAAACCCCTGTTTTTTGTGTTCTGCCATGTTGTCTGTGTACCTCTTTAGGGCAGAAGGTGAACAGAAACTCTTGCTCCTGACAGGGGGGAAGAACGCCAGTTATCGGGGTGACGTGGAAAACACCGTCTGTGGTCGGGTGGAACTGGATGTGTTTGGGCTCTGGAGTTTCCCCTGGGAGCTGCGGGTGCAGGTTGGGCTTCATGGTCTGCCAGTGGAAGGGCAGCTCCAGGTGGCTTCAGACCCAGAGAGAGAAAGACAAAGTCATTTGATATGTAATGATCCATGAAGGGAAACGTGTGTTTTTTCTGTTGCACAAGGTCAGAGCTACAGAGAATCAGACCTTGGTATTTCACGAGTGTAGTATTGATGTATGAGGGTGTGATGCTTACACGTTGTTCCTAATGATGACTCTCTTCTCCAGCACAGAGTGAGGGTTACAGGGGCTGAATCGCACAAAGTGCTCTGCAGTGAGGTCGTGCACCTCTCCCACCACCGCGGGCTCCTTCCTCCCAGAAACAGACACAAGCTCCAGAGCAATCAGCTGGCCCTCACCTGGGGAACACACGGGACAGAGACAGAGGACATGTTTTATAGAACACTGGACGAGCATTAAAGCATTATATTTGCATAGTTTTCTGATGAAGATTCACCTTCAATGGAAATGTCTTTCACCTGACAGTTATCACACACTATGGTGAACATCTGACAGCTCTTCTCAGCAGCGGTGGGGAAAAAAACCACCTGCGAACACACATAGATATATAAAACAGATCTAAAGATTTTAAATCATTTCAACGTGTCTATTTGAAACATACACATCTTAGTGAGAACAGCTGATGCAAACTATGGGATTTAATCCAGCTAAATAAGCATTGCATTATAGCATATCTCTTCTAAATATACCCCTATAACACGCTCACCTCCACTACAGTGACCTCTCCTGGCTGCAGCACAAAAAGAGACGGGCTGATTGCAAAGGGTGGCTGCTCAGAGAAGTGAGTTCTCGCCAGACACTGTATGAAGAAAGAACAACATACTACTATAGTATTACTAAACCTTATTTCTTTAGCGTCTTTCCTAACGATTGTTACTTTTGAGATTGCAAGGTGAGATTATACATTGTAGGTGTCAAGATGGCGAGTGATGAGAGAACACATCTTCAGGAACATTAAACCCACAGAATGCAGGAAAAATATGAATGAAATGAAAACAGATGTGTACCCTCAGGTTGGAGGCTGGCCACTGGTTTTTGGGGACGATGCAGAACGTCCCGGCGCTGACGCCAACATTTTGGCACAGGAACTCCACGAACTTGACTCCTCCGATCAGACAACAACCACACTCCAGAACTCTTGGTACTGCATGATAATAAGGGGAAATCTTATTATGCATGGCACAGGGTATCTGCAGGAATCCTGAAGTCAAATGTAATTCCTTTTAAGACCTTTTTAAAGACCCTTTCCATACATTTTAAGACCTCATCGCTGTAAGGGAAACTTCTGCAGCAATGGAGAGTCAGGACTCAGAGAGACACGAGGAGAGTTGGAGCTTTGATGTCAAACAATGATAGTTTATTACAAGGATACGGCCGGAGAATTCACATCACAAGTCACAGCAGCAAAAGGTTCTGACTGCACGGGTGGGTTGTCATGTCAATTCTGATCAGCCTCGCATCTTGGTAGACCTTTTAACTAGTTTACAGAGAGTCAAATCCACGTATTGGGGATGGGCGTAAACACCTGCAGACACAGGAGATGTCTCTCACATCTGTGGAGCTTAGAAAGCCAGAGTCCCCACAGTCGTAAACTCCCCTATCAGGCCACACAACTTGACACTAAGTGCTGGAGCACATTCCTTAAAGCTGGCGTCACAGGATTTGTTATTAACGTCAACAGGCAATCAGGTTAAATATCTTAGGAGTAAGGAAGAACTATTCTCTAACAATCGCCACTTGGAGTTTTGACCGGTTGCCTTGGCGACACACTTTACCTCACATTGACTATATCCAGTATTGATTGTCCTTCCTCCTTATCTTTCAACCATTTGGACGCAGACTTGCATTTCCCCATAACGATGTTTAACAACCGGACCTTCGTGCGCTATCAAGCAGTGAGCGCGTGATGTCCTGTTCAGATGACGTCAAATCCAACGGGATGCCATCAATAAACTACACAGAATCACACTACACACCTACGCCATGATTACATTCAGGCAGACTGTAGAATACAACCTCTTTGGACCATTTATATACTTATTGAAAACAAGCTACAAAATGTAACACCTTGGAAAACGCCGTGTCATACTTTTTAATAGCCTTAATTTTCGCTAAATTGATTTATCAACTTTTAATACTTTTTAAGACTCCGCGGACACCCTGATGGCAGTATAAAGTACACAAACAAAGGAAAGTTTGTAGATGGTTATGAGACCCACATGTGAGTATTGGAGGGGGTCTTCTGGCCATGACGGGCACCACAAGCAGCTGCTCAGCCTGGGTCTCCACCACCAGGAAGTCCTCAAATTCCCCCAGAGAGTTTGGAGCGAAGCGCACTGTGTACTTACAGCTCATCCCCGGGGCAACAACACCCCCCTCACCCGGGAACCTCCCTGCAAAACATACCGGAAAACATACATTCCTTCAGAGTTCAAATCTATATTATAATTCAGAATTGTTGTATCACAGGGGAAATTTTCTTGTGTGACAGATGCTCCAATTTAGAAATAAATAAAAATGAAAAAAGGTAACTAAACAAAATAGAAGTAAGATATTTATATTAACACGAAGTAAGAATGAGTAATAGAAAGATAACATAAAGATATTTATAGAAAATAAAAAGTTAAATACAAAATCAAATATTTATATAAAAATCAGAAATTAAAGTAAAAAGTCCAATAAAAAATCTAATAAAATCTAATATGTGTATTAACATAAAAAGACAAGATAAAATGAATTGAAGATATGTATATAAACACAAGAAGTTAAAGTAAAAATACACTTTGTACCACAACATATACCATGTAGATTACACTGTATATAATGGTGTATTCTTGAATAGATATGAATACTAAATTGCACAGTTTAATAGATGGAGTAATGCCAGTCTCAAACAGTAGGTGGCGCTGATGTTCACAAACAGGAGAGCAACAGCAACACAGGAATGCCAAAAACACCTTTTGCATTCCAGAAAATTAATCCCTGGCATTCCTTCTGATCCAATCACTGACCTTCGGCACACTTTAATGAGTACACACAGGATTTAAAGAAGCTGTGGATCCGCTGTGACAAAGGGAAGGCTCACCGAGGCCAATGGAGAAGTAAGGAGTGTTGGGGGGGATGACTCGGACCGTACGGCTGGCAGACGTCAAGTTTTTCAGCTCCAGTGTAGTCTGGAACGGGACGGGGCACGTTACTGTACATCACTCTGCTGACAAAATCTCAGGAGAATTCAATCCCAGACACATACCTCGTATACCTGTCCTACAGTGTAGTCGGTGAACATGACCACTGAGGGAGTAGCTAGGAACACAGGATCATCAGTGGAGCTTTAGAAACAATCACAAAACAGTTCAGTATATATTTTTGCTCTCAGTGAACACAGGAAGTGGTGAGCAGGGTAACAAGCTACCACTGCCTGCATTAACTTCTACGTCAAAACCACAAAGCAAGCATTTTTGATTTGATTTTCTTCACCTGCCTAAGCAGACATTGTCTTTTGGGTCGGATCAAAGCTGGAGCTGCGCTAGTGTTTGTTAAAGGAAACTATTTTCTTAAGTTGTAAGAGGTACTTATCCTGTGTAAAGTCAGTGTATTTACCGAGAAGATGTCGGTCGCCACACCCCGAGTAAAGATGTGACAATATTCGAAATATAGCACACACTTTAGTGGGTCTTTTTTAACGTGGTTAAAATTGGGGGCATGTAGGATAAAAGGATTTGAATATATCTCAAACTAGCCATCCTTTTGAATACAACCTATAATCATCATCACTGATCCACATGTCCAGTGTGCACAGCGTTAACACTCTGCCACACTTACCACATGCTTCTTGCTGACATGACACACTCCACTTGTTGATTGTGGTGAGCAGTGTTTGAGTTTGAGTCTCTTGTAATGCTCTCACTGCATGCTGTGACTTGTTTCCCCTTCAGATGGACTTCTATCTATGTTTGACTCAGAGCTCCAGCTGTGGCAAAATGCATCTGAAAATGTTGACTCAAAATTGTAATAGGTATCTGGAAGCAAATGATTTCTTACCCAATATAGCTTTTCAAAATGTAACATGATCCAGAAACACAGCCTGCTAGATGTATTGTATTATAAATTACATAATACCAGGAGTATCAAGTTACATATTTCTGCCTTGGCACAAAAGATACACTGCTTTTTAGCTCATATTTGCAATTATTATTAGAAAGAGACGATCTGACCTAAGCCTATAGTATGTCACATGTGACCTACTATGACCTTTAACATGCCTTTTTGTATTTCCTGCCCTGCGTTCAATGTGAAATGGTGACGTATACTTCGCCCATTCTAGTTACCTTTGCTCCCCCATGCCTCTCTTCTCATGCTCCTTCTTCCCCACTTTGGTTCT
Organism: Harpagifer antarcticus; assembly: GCA_902827135.1. Classification (NCBI taxonomy): domain Eukaryota; kingdom Metazoa; phylum Chordata; class Actinopteri; order Perciformes; family Harpagiferidae; genus Harpagifer; species Harpagifer antarcticus. Next base: position 356,922 of record CADEHL010001099.1, read on the forward strand.
GGGCCGGACGAGGGATGTGCCCCCCTGCTGTGCACTCGGAGGAAGGAAGCGAGGGTTACGTAGGAAATTGTGTCGATCTTTCAGCTTCTGAAGTTTCTCCAGTCCCTCTTCTCGATCCTGTGCACTGGGCTCATCCTTCCACTTGGGTCTAGGTACGGTCTGTTTGGACTTCTGAAACATATCGTAAACTTGTGTTAAAAAGTCCTCTGATTCATTGAAAGGGTGTAAGTGTGACTCCTCACCTCTTTCGGTTGCCTTCTCGTTGGGGTGACTGAGCTTGATTCAAAAGTCAGGCTGAGATCTGATTCGCCGAGAATGATCTTCTCTGGAGTGCGAATTAAAGTGTAACCATCATCCTGAGGCTCCTTGGACACGTGCATGGCGTAGGAGAGGGTGGGTTTGCCAGGATTTGATTTTACTGACAGGAAAAGAACAAATGAGAACCTGGCCAAACATGTTGTTTATGGTTTAAGATCCAAAAGAGGCTCACGTACTTGCTGCCGGTGCTTCCACGTGCGGTTTTTGTGTAGGTAAGTAGTCCTGGGGGGAAAGGAGGTTGTTCATTTGGAGAAGGTCTTTGTCCACGCACCAGGAAAAGGCAGATTGGACTGAAAATAGACATAAGATAAGATAAGTACTTTATTGATATCAATTTGGGAAATGTTTGCGTTGCAGCAGCATAAACATACATATACATATAATTCAAATTGTTACTTGTAATTATTCGAAACAGCAGTATATTCATTCATGATCATATTCCCATCTCACCTGTGAGGAGGCCCTGTTGATCGATAATGTCTCCCATCCTCTCCCTCATCCTCTCGTAGGCCTGCCTCTCTGTGGCTGCAGCCCGAGCCCTGGCCTGGATGATATGACTCTCCAGCATGTCCGCCTCTTTTATACGCCGGCTGTACTCAGAATGAGCCTGTAATAGGAACAAATATATAATACAGATATATATATTTGCTATGGAGTTGTGGGTAAGCCTTGTGTAGTTAGGCTACCTGTTGAAGCTCTTCCACATATCTGTCATGGTAGCTGCTGCATCCATTCTTTGTCTTGATGAGGTTGGACAAAGTGTCTTTCCCAATGATGTCTTTAGTGTAAAGGTCCTTGAAGGTGCTCGCCAACACGTGAGAAATGTCCTAATGTACCAGAATGAGAACGTTAATTGTACTTAATGTGAATTTAGTTAGTGTTTAGCAACATTGTATTCTTAGTAGCAGGCAGTGCTATTCTCTTGTATGCTACTTTTTACTTTTACTCCACTACATTTTGGAAGCCCATAGTGTACTTTTTACTCCACTACATTTATTATAACACTCACAGTTACTAGTTACTTTGTACATAAACAAACAAGCTGATGTGGTATAATGCAGTACTGTGCTACTATACACAGTATTTCAAGTATCTAAATTGGTCAACATTGACCAAATAAATACTCTTACATGGATAAAACAATAACCATAATAACAAAATACTTTAAAGATACGATATAGTAATTTGATGCTTTAAGTACACTTTGATGATAATATTTCTGTATTTTATATTATTCTGAAATGGGCCATTGTGCAGATAAGTACTTTCACTTTTGGTACTTTAAGTACATTATGATGCTAATACTTTTGGACTTTAACATAGGTAACATTTGAAACAAGGTTTTTACATGTACTGTAGTGGAGCATTCAGTATTTCTATTTGATCTGAGTACTCTTTACACCACAGGTTGTTTGGTAAACAGCAGGTACCTGGGACTTCCCTGATGCGGGTCTGTGGCTGTTCACAGACGGATCAGACAGAGAGGGTTCTCTGCTCTCTGGTTCCTCCAGCATGGCGCAGGAGACGCTCATGTAGCTAACGGTATGCTAATTAGCTAAACAAAAGTTAGTTAGTTAGCGTAAATAAACACAAACACATGAATTAGCATGTCATGTCAACGTTAAAACAGACTTACAGCGTTAGCAAGACGACTTATTTCCCTTCCAAATATAACTTATACACATTTTTTAACTAGGTAAAACTGTGGCCAAAATGTAAATTGACTCGCTACCTTACGCCATGTTTATTTACATGTGGTTGCCATAGTGACAGATACATCCGCTGTAGCCCTCCAAGAAGGAAACCACAGAAACATAAAACTAGTGCCCCGAAACACATTATTTGAGAAACCACGTTTAATATTGTAACAATATGCTAGCTATTTACACCTATGTGCTTAACCTTTTCACTATTTGTTGGTTTGTTTTAGTTTTTATTTATTCTATAACACCTGTCAGGTAAATATATTAAAGTCAAAAGTAGGCCTACTCCACACTGAATAGTAGGCTATGGACCAAAACACTTTATACTTCAATGCTTCAATATATTTATAAAACAATCACACCTGCATGATACTGCACTGTCATGAGGTGTGGCCTTGTCTCCTTTTCATGAGGGCTTTATTCCACGATGCTACCAATTAAAAATATATGGTTTTCCATGGACAAAGCAGACGTAGGCCTTCAAACTGATATTGAGGGATAGGTTGTTTCCGCACATTTTGACATGCAAAGTACTTTCCAACCAATGCAAGCAAAGAACATTTTCTGTGTGGCATTATGCAAAAAGTGTGGTTCCTGCTTAAGCAATGATTTTTGAAACACATTGCTTTTTGTGAGGGCAAACACTCCAAATACAACACACATTTCTTGTGCTCAAGTGGGATCTCAAAGGGGCATTTGTTAAGCCTCCTTTTGTATCACCTCGAGGTTTGCCAGACAGAGTTTTTTTCACAAGAGGAGAGTTCGTAGAAAAGAAAAGCCTGGCAGTCACTGAGGCTCAGAGCGTGATCTGTGTGAGCACTCTGAGCACTTTTCCCCTACTACTACTTCAAATTATCCTTCCATATTAGACACCAAAGCAGGTTATCATGCATCAGTTGTTGCTTTAGCACATTGTTCTGTTTGAACTGCTGAAATCTCTGCTAAGGATTGACGCCTCTATCTACTGTCAGATGGCCAAGATAGCGCAGAGACCTTGAAATAATGATGACGGCAGACATGGTGTGGTGTGATGAGTTACTTTGCACTGTAGAAAGGTACAGGGGAGAGGCAGGAGCATTCCTCTATATATAATGGCAGGTCTGTACCACACCGGGGCAACACCCTGCATACATAACATCACGTATATAGGGGTGAAAATGCTTAAAAATTCACAGCAGTGATTTAATGCATGTATAGATAGTAGACGTCATGCAACATTGTCTTATAAAGGACCACATTTGACCTTTTGAAAGTGTTTATTTTTAGTCCATGCTGGTTAAATTCCATCCAAATGTGTCAGGGGGCTGAATGAAAGAAAGCAAACACAGTGGAGGACTTGTCAGACCGGTGTTGCAGTGGGTGTGGACTGATGGAAGCTCAAGAGTCTGATGGGCTGGTATTAACTGCGCACTGTGTGAGGCTGCTCAGAGCGACACACCGGCTGATCTGTTCACTACGTAGGACAAACTACCTATGTTATTATAACTATTATAGTATATCTGACTCCATTTTGGAGGAGAAAAGGACTTTACCCCGGCGTATGGTGATTTTATTATGACAGGAATCGGAATGGAGTCAAATGGAGCTCCGAAACATGGTGAGTGTTTGGTGAGGCACAGATTTACTACACTGTCTATTATTTCTACTTCTCTCCAAGCACATTGTTCCCAGTGCTTTCCATGTATTGGAAATATTCAGTATAGTAGAAAACTTCTGTGGATTTTTGTTTTCCATGAAATTATTTTACAGAAAGAAAATGAACGATTTGAGGACTTTATTTTGTGTATGTTTCATGTATGTGGAATGGTGTTTAACTCCTCTCTCAGAGCGGCAGGCACTTTATCTTTTATCTGATATTTTTACATTAATTATTATATTTATATAGCTTATTGTATATTTGATTACATTATTTAATGTTTTATTTAATTCATTCTATAATGGAACAACTGGCACACAAATATATTTCCCCCTGGATTATTAAAGTATTTCTGTTTCTGAAAAAGCCCAAGACAGATGTTTCACTGCATGGGTACAGTAAAGGTTGCCATGATCTTGATAAGAAAATAAAAAACTATGCCAGATTTGTGTGTACAGTTCAGTGAGGATAAAGCATTCCAGTCGCTGTAATCACCAGCGAATTAGTGCCCCAGATTTTCAGGTTTGAGTTGTTGTTGCTGCCAACATAGCGTCACAATTTACTCTCACAACACATCCAGTCATTCTCGACCACAGCCTTTGAAATGACTTGCACAGATTTTTTTTAAGGACAAGGGTTCAACTAGCACAGTAGATGAAGGCCTAAACGAACCATGGGGTGGCGCTATTCCATCAATTAACAGCATTATTCAAGATAATAACAACATTTGTTGGGCAAACTAAGCCTATGCAAGTCCATGCACAGAAGAAAAATAATGTGAAGTAGGAATATGCAACTACCATTTAAAGTCACAATGCAGCCTATTTTGCAATCGTCTCTTCCTAAAGCAATGGGAACTCCTTCATGAAGTTACTCCTCAATACTGAAAGTAGGATCGACTTGTGACATTTTTCAACCCAAATAAGATTTAATAGTGTTTCTTTGGGCTAAATGACCATGCATACACCTCCCCAAAGCCTTTGAAGTCCCCATCTGTACAGTGACTGCTGCAGGGAATATAACAGAGTAGTAGATGAGTTTAGACCCGCCCCATGGGGGGAACTACAGTAGCCTACGTGGTGCTTCTCCTTCACACGGAGCACACATTAAACACCGCCTGGATACTTTTTTTGGGGTGTTTTTTATCGTAAAACAAACAAAAGAAAAAGTGTATCCTGTCCGAAATGTCTTGTTTACACAAACGCCTGAAAAAAACCAAATCCGAAGAGGAGGCTTTCCTGGAGAAGTCGAGAAGAATTGCGCACGAGAATGGGAAACGGCTAGGTAAGTCCCCCCCAAAACAAGGTGTACAATGTGTACGAGCTTTAGGTTTGTACAGCTTTGTTTGACCACAAAACGACGGGAGCGCGCATATTGAATATTTAGACCACCTGGATGAGATCTTCATCTAGTCAGCATAAATCACTGATCCTATGTTCCAGGGAGGAACATAGAGGCTTCCTTATTGCCTGGATGGGTGCATTTTCTAGTAGCTACCATTTAGAGGAGGGGTCACCACCTTTTCAAAACAGGGACAAACAAAAGAAGGCGTTTTAACCTTTAAAATAACTGAATGCAAAGAGGGGGATTCCTCTTGTGCAGCATATGTGCATGATGAGTCATTTTAAAGGAAAGCAGAGTAATAACATGCAAAGTGTTTTAAAGCTCTACTCGGCAAATAATGCTATAGTGTAGCAATTACAAGACAACACATGTGTTAAATTGAAGCTTTAATTCACAGACTTCTTAGATTGTAAGAACCTGTTGCACCATATGTTTTGTTTTGCTTACACTTCTAATGTAGAATTAATAATTGGGACATTTGGAGCTTGTGTTTCTTTAGATTTCCTACCTCTCAGTTATTGGGAAAAAGGCTGTGTGAGAATCATTTTCTCAACTCCTCGGAGGCATTACACCCGAATTCTTGCCATCTTGCCCTAGCTTGCCTGAACTGAACTGCTCTGTTCACTTTTCCCACACTCTCCCTGTAATTTGCCTTGATAGCATTCACACACACACACACACACACACACACACACACACACACACACACACACACACACACACACACACACACACACACACACACACACACACACACACACACACACACACACACACACACACACACACACACACACACACACACACACACACACACACTGCATCTGAAGCTGATTAGTCTGCAGGAAAAAGGGAGAAGAGATGTCATCTGATGCACAGTACACGATAATGACAGGGATGCGTGTTTGCTGCAGCTGGAGGTAGATAACATGAAAAAGGAGATGATACAAAGCTATCACTAAAGACTGGAGGTGTTAGGCCTCCAATGGAAAGTCTGACTAAGCAGCTGGGGCTCCTTCCTGCCTGCAGAAAGCCATAAACAGCCTCTGTGGTTCAATTTGGGTGGAAAAATGTGTGAAATGTTGCGGCCCTGCCCACCACCCAGCTGAGTTATAGCGTCTGTCCTCAAATGCCCTGCTTACATTTTTGTATACAACCCCTCCTAATTATATGTAACGTCCATTTTAAGTTGGTGTGATGCATGACACGGTGTGCAAAGTCCAGTCCCACCCACAGGCACTGACTAACGCCATTACCTCACATCTGCACTGATGGAAAACAAACATTGTCCTGTGAGGTTGTTGTGGCTTCCTACAAATGTTACACTCCCTTCCAGGAAAGCCACCAGATTGATAACACACTGGCAATCTGTTGTGAAACGCTATGAGACACTACTGTACAGCTAAAAAAAGAAGTACACTCTTGATCAGCTGACTGCGCTCAGATTTCCATTATTAAAGTACACAGGCTTTTTCAGACGTTAATCTGTTGTGATCACGTACAATGTGTTGAAGCATTACTAGACAATAGGAGCGCAAATGTTACAAAGTGATGTCACTAAGTTACTGAAGTAAACAAAGGACTCTAATGGAGGCGTTTCAGGGTGGGGGGAGTGTGTTGGAGAGAAACTCCCTCTGGAGGGAACACAGGGATTTTAGCCTTTGCAGACCATTTCCATGCACACAAACCTACACTACAGGAAGTATACTAAGGCCTCTTTAAAGGGCCCCACCATTGATTTTTATACATAACAGTAAATGTACTCTGGCTTGTCAAGATAGCAGGGTATAGTATAAGTATATAACTATATATGTCATAATGTTGGAGACTTGGATTATTAGAAGAGGAAGTCTTCAAATAAACCCTCTTCCGGTGAGCAAAGTTTTGTTTGATTAAATGTGACGCAAGTTAAAACCAAGGCCAAGCATTTTCTTGGCCTTGGAACTTTGATAGGACTGCCATCTTTGTTGGGGCAAATTGGGGCAGTGAGGGTAAAACTATTTTTTTTAAATTAATGGTTGAAGGACAAATGTAGATCCACGTTTTTGTAGCACGGTAAGGCTATGTTGACATTAACTGGAACTTACAATTTCCCCTAATGTCATAACCCATAAATAATGTACAGTGATAATATATTTGATTCTCTCCTGCAGGATTGGAGGGAGATGCAGATCTAAATTTCCTGCTGGTCGGCGGGGAACTGCTCAAGATCCGCTCGAGCTCCTGGAAGAGGAACCGCTTCTTCAAACTGCAGGAGGACTGCAAGACGCTGTGGTTCGAGTCCCATAAAACATTCAGGAAAAACCAGACGTGTAAGTGTCAGAAAGACCATAACGTGTTCTTTCAGACTAGAGGAATTATATAAATTACTGCACTTTGTTTATTTGCTTTTGAAGATGTGTCACCAAAAGCCATCATTTGTAAGCATGGCAGGAAAGTTCAACACACAGATGGCCAGTCCGCTCCTTTGTAGCATATTATTTCAATGAGAGATGAGCAGATCGCCACTGGGCTTTCAACTAAATACACAGCCACGCACAAATTCCGGCATTTGTACAGCTCCTTATGGGTAGGCTACTGCAATTAGTGAAGTGCTTTCCTCTGTGGTGAAACGATCAGCACCACGGAGGAAAGCGGCAGAAAGTCACCTGGAGTTAAAGAGAGCGGGGCTGCGCTGCGTGCATGGCTTCCTTCTGCGGGTAACGGGGAGACGCGCTCTGGCGGCGGCCTCGTTCAGGATCCGAAAATACAATTTAAATATCTTTGCACACTTATTCCACTTATTCCTAGTGTGCCACTGGTTACGGTGCCGCGTGCCAGCATGCCGACCCCTGCTGTAGGGTATTGTTATTTGGACCATCCTACTATATGTTTGGGCTTTACATCTGCTTGCTATTATTCCATCAACATATAGTTCTCCTTTCAGATCTCAACAAGAGCTCCTTGCAAACACACCCCTTAACTCCCACTGCTACTCATAAAACATTTCTGAGAAAACAACTCACACAGATACCGCAGTGTTGCCAAAGACAGACTGGAAAATACTGGTGTATTTCCGTGTGTGTGTGTGTGTGTGTGTGTGTGTAAAACAGATTATTTACCTCTGAAATCTGGTTCAGTAACCCACAGTGAGTCTGAATGTGTGTGTACTGATCTCCCGACTGCTGCTACCAGACGTGATAACCTCTGCCCCGAGCCTCAGTCTTAAACAAACAGTAAAACAGACACACAGACACACACAGAGGCTATATGGAGCGATGCAGTCATGTGAAGGGTCAGTTTTTAAAAACTAATTGGCTTCAAGTTCCCATGTGTTTGTTTACAAAAATGAGACAGCACGTTGTATTGCTTTCCTGTGGGCTTTAGCAAGACATAATAATGACCAATCAGGTAAAGTGCTTTGGCATAAGGAGTTGGGAAGCACGTAGTCTTTAAAAGCTTATTTTTTTTAGGTTCATATTTGTATGTTGTCCCTCTACTGTGACATGTTTCTATCTGCTGCTTTACAAACCCACAATCTGTTTCAATGCTACGAACACATTTCAATGCACTGCCTGTAACTCATCTGTTACTCACTAACTAGATCACTTCTCATCTGTCCCTATATGCGTCTGTTCACTTTTCCCACACTCTCCCTGTAATTTGCCTTGATAGCATTCACACACTCACCTGAGCACACACACACACACACACACACACACACACACACACACACACACACACACACACACACACACACACACGCAGGTACTCACTGTCAGGGTCACACGAGGTAGATGTCACTCCACTGTAAATATAACACACATACATCTTCCCTCGTATAGCTGTCAGTGAGCAATTTGTCACAGAGATAAAGGTGATTGATAATATCTGCAGGCAATATTAATGCCGTCAAACAAGTCTAACATACGTGGAAAGTTCTTGTCTTGAATGCCGGTATAACAATTATGCTGTTATAAGCTGTTATCAACCATGAGGCCAAAAGCATGCCGGCAAAGTGCACGTACTCCTGCGGCCGTGTATCAGGCGTGAAGGAATTCTTTGTGACGTAGCTCAACATGTCACATAAGTCCAAAGACCTTGTTAACTCATTAGCTGAAGGGATTCTCTGACCACAATTTGCCACTTAAAGTTAAGCCAACTTTTAGACTGGAACAGAGAATAAAAACTGCCGTAGATTACATTCCTTTCCATACATTGCTCGGCCATATTTGTATAATAAATCAGGTCTCCACCAACTGCATTGTAAAAGAGATATTTAAAATAAAGAAGAATGAAAACTAAAATTCAGTCAGTTCATCTACCTATAATGTATTGTTTTCAAAATGTACTGTAACATCCTGCTATTTATCCCCATGTTTTTTAGATTTGAAAGTAATCAGATTAGGTATTTTGTATGTAACTGTAAGGGATCAAGTTACCTATCCTGATTATGTAATCCCGTTACATGTAATCCATTATTCCCCACGCCTGGTCACGCTCCACCTCACTGAAAAACCTCTTCACTGCTAAATGCTAAATTCCCAATTTCATCTCAATGATCTCCTTGTGTGAAATGTCATCTGGTATTCAAGCAATGTCGGCGTGACACGGATGACAAGATTTGGGCTTTATTGAGGGATGGGATTCTTTGAAAATGATCCAAATTCACCAACTGATCAAACACACACTCAGCTTCTGGTGAATGCCTCCAAGGTATTTTCATCAGCTGAGTTTACCAGCTGGGTGCGTTTCACCAAACCGCCCACTTTTCTCTCCAAGTAGTCCGACCTTTAGATTCATCCCGGCCCTAAATAGTCTCTCTCAGGAACAATGGCTGCTCTTTCATAGCCTCTCCAGCCTGGACACACTGTGATTGTAACCCTGCGCCAACATATGGCCTCTTAGCTAAGCCTGGTCTTCAGTGTTTGGTTCCCGGGGCGGTTGTGATTACATCATGGGCGGCTCTTCCGTACATTAAGCTGGCTGTGTGTGTGCAGAGAGCTTCAGTACGTGTGATTGTATATGTTTTTCTCCTAGAAATGTGGTATTTGATGTGTTGCCAGTGTGTGAGACGAACTGCTGTTAAGTAATGTCATCTCCAAGGAATGCGTTTGCGTTGCCAAAGAATCCAAATGTTTAGCCGACAACAACAAAATGCCTGAGAGACCGTCCTGTCTCAGAGGACTCCTAAATGTGTGTTCAGTTTGGGCTAAACAAGATTAAGATACTGCTGTTTTGAAACATGTTAGTAAGAAAGAATTATGTTGTACAAGTGCAAGCTTTCTGTATGAGGAAAGGGTTTTGGAGCATTTTGCATTTATCTCCTTTAGGACCAGACACAGTCATTGCTAACATGGTGAATGCAGGGAAGCTAAACACCCGAGATATTTCCTTCATGATCTGTTTGAGACTTAAACAGAGCTAGAAGTTGCTCTGTGTCTGCTGGATGTTAGAACAGATATGTCTTGTGAGTGAAGGCCACAGAAGCGAGCTATCACAAAGGAACCGACGCCTTCCTGCAGATAAGATGTAAAAACAGCTTGTTGTGCTGCTAGATACTGATGTGTCTAAAGGGGAGGATGCAGCCTTTATTCAAGGGGCCAACAGCTACTGTACATATATTGAAGCTATTAACACTCATCATAGTGATCCATAGTAAAACAACTTAATGCCTTGATGCACAAACATGTGTTGTAGATGTTTCTTTCTTGCATTAAGCTACATTAACGCCTTCCTCTCTTCAGTCTCCACCGATGACATTGAGTCAGTCCGAAAAGGCCGTCAATCTGAAGGTCTCAACAAACACACCGACCCCAGTGTGGAGGAAATGTGCTTCTCCATCATCTTCAAGGGCAGCAAGAAAAACCTGGACCTGATGGCGGCCAATGGGACGGATGCGAAGCAGTGGGTCAGCGGCCTGGACAAGATCATCCACAACATGCGCAACCTGAGCAGCCAGCAGAAGAGTGAGCAGTATCCTCGACTAAGTCTTTCTTTGAGACATTTGCATACATGTTCCTCCAGGTTTTTTCTATCTGTGGAGTTTGTAATCAGTTCCAGTATAATCCTTACATCTTAATGACAGTTGGATCATCAACTGCATGCGGAAAGCAGACAAGAACGCGGACAACATGATGACGCTGAAGGAGCTGAAGCACTTCCTGAGGCAGGTCAACGTGGAAGTGGACGACACGTACGCTGCAGAGATTTTCAAGGTGAGCCATTGCATCCTGCAGATCAATGTATTATCCATATCCATTGTCTGGTTGATTGATTGTCTCATCGTGTCTTACAGAAATGCGACACGTCCAACTCAGGCTCCTTGGAGGGCGAGGAGATCAAGCACTTCTACGACCTGCTGACGCACCGAGAGGAGGTCGAGATGATCTACGGGAATTACGCTCAAACCGAGGGTCAGATGAGCAGCAAAGACCTGCTGAACTTCCTGCTGACCGAGCAGAGGGAGAAGGTGTCCATGGAGGACGCTCTCAAGATGATAGAGAAATACGAAGTGGATGGAACAGGTAGGAAGACTTAAGGGGTTTTAAACATTATGAGCGATAAATGTCCACATATTCATGGTTCTTTCTGACTTTCGTCCACCAGCGAAGAAGAACGAACGCATGTCCAAAGATGGCTTCCTGATGTACCTTCACAGGGAGGAGGGCTCCATCTTCAACCCGGCACACAAACAGGTGTATCAGGACATGCATCAGCCCCTCAACCACTACTACATCTCATCGTCACACAACACGTACCTGATGGAAGACCAACTCAAAGGGCCCAGCAGCACAGAAGCCTACATAAAGTAACGTTAACATAACAGATGGAAACATTTGGTTTATTTGTACAGAAAATGCAGGTTGTTATGAAGGTTTTCTTCTCCTGCAGAGCGCTGATGAAGAGCTGCCGCTGTGTGGAGCTGGACTGTTGGGACGGGGCTAACGGAGAGCCGGTCATTTACCACGGATACACACTCACATCCAAAGTGCTCTTCAGAGACGTCATCAAAGCCATCAACGACTACGCCTTCAAAGTATGTGTTGCATTCAATAGCCAGGCATTTAAAGGGGACATATTCTGCACATTTTCAAGTTCATACTGCATTAGCAATGTGTTGGAGCGCTAGCCAATCGAAGCGTGTGTGTTACATAGTGATGTCACAATATTCAGAAAGTATACAAAGGAGTCCAATAGAGGCGAGAGAAACTCCATCTGCAGGGAACTTTGGATGTTAGCCTTTGCAGACCAATTACATGCACAACAATCACAACACAGGAAAGGGAAAACTCCACAAAGCATTATAGGGCCTCTTTAAAGTCGGATGCATCACTGAATGATTGTTTCCTTTGTTCCTCCAGACCTCTGACTACCCGGTGATCCTGTCCCTGGAGAACCACTGCGGCGTGGACCAGCAGAAGCTCATGGCCCATCACCTGATCTCCATCCTGGGAGAGGCTCTGCTCACGAAGCCTGTGGGAAACACCATGGCCTCCGACTTCCCCTCACCTGAGGTGTGTTAGCTACTCTGATCTCTATTCACAGCCCCTAAACAAACCCCGAAGGAAGGCGGCACCTACACATCCTTTCATGATCCACCTCACTGTCCTGTGTACTTAGCGTGACTATTAGATTGGTCTGGGAATGATGTGAGCGCCACATGAAAGCAAATCAAAGCCTCTGCTCCTCCGACAAGTGTTGATTCACACGATCAAGAGTTTTACACTTTATTATCTCGCCTGGGCTCAGAGATTAGCTGTTTATTAACCAATAGATTGTCACAAGATTTGAGACTTTGTAGTGTGTGAGAGAACACTTTGTTTGATAAGAGAAGCCGGTGGCAAAGTGGAGTGTGGTTGTATGTGACCAGGGGCAAAAATTATAATCATTTTGGTCGTTTTCTGCTACTAACAAGGTTTATTGTTCTAAGTACTAGAAAAGTATTTAGTACTAGAAAAGTATTTAGTACTAGAAAAGAATGAAAGAGAGGCGTGAAAATATGAATTGACATTCCCAAGCCATGTGTATTTCTTGCACCCATGGGACGATTGCCATGTGACCTCAAAATATGCTATAATTACGGATTTCAAAACATTTTTCACTCCGTCATTTCCTGCCTAGGGTGCTTGATCAGAAGCAATCAATAACACATGTTTCCCTGGAAAATAAGACACAGCTTCCCAGTATTTTAAAAGTGAAACCCGTTTTCTGTGCAGGGGCTGAAGGGCAAGTTCCTCATTAAGGGAAAACGATTAAACAAACTGGATGCTGCGCTCAACAACAACAACAGCATAGAAGAAGGCACCGTGTCTGAGGAGGACGAGGCTGCAGACTGTAAAGAGAACGGACATAAATCTAAATCAAAGGTGAGATAAATGTTTTTTACTAACTTGAAGTACATTAAAAAATGAATATATGTAGCTTATATGGAATTCTTAGTATATTCTTTGTGTACAATTTCTAATTTTGAGCCACGACCAGAGCATTCCTATTGAAATAAGTACACACACAGATCAAATGTATGTTCAGATATATGTATTTTCTTCAACTAAACTGAGCCACTTTTCTGTCTCTTTATAGAAATCCAAAATCAAACTAGCCAAAGCGCTGTCAGACATCGTGGTCTACTGTAAGAGCGTCCACTTCAGCAGCTTCGAACACGCCAAGGACTGCCAGGTCTTCTACGAGATGTCGTCCTTCAAGGAGAGCAAAGCCTTCAACCTGGCCGTGAACACAGGTAAACATCCCACTTACAACCAGAGGTGGGAAGTAGTGGAGTACAAATACTTCGTTACTGTACTTAAGTACATCTTACTGGTATCAGTACTTTACTCCACTACTTACTTTTCTGACTGTATTGTGTTTTAATGTCTTCTCGTAGGGACTGCCTATATCCATCACAACATTGACAAACTGAGCAGGATCTACCCAGCCGGATCCAGAACCGACTCCTCAAACTATAACCCTGTTCCTATGTGGAACGTCGGCTGCCAGATAGGTACGCTAGCATTAATATATCCAGAAGTCTAGCTATTAGTATACTAAGTGTTATTAAGAGTCTTTCTGGTTTGGTTTCCAGTGGCGCTGAACTTCCAGACTCCCTCTAAGGAGATGCACATCAACCAGGGTCGGTTTCTGCAGAACGGTTTGAGCGGATACATCCTGAAACCAGAATTTCAGAGAAGCCTTTCCTCTCAGTTTAATCCCAACACAGGGCCCTGGCTGAAGAGGAAGTCCTTCCATGTGATGGTAAGTGTTAGAAAAATCTCTCTGGTCCCCGGCTGGAGCTTCAATCTCAGGATCCATGTATCTGTGATCCTCTCCAGAATGGAAGTAGTCGTCACATACAGAGCATCAACTAGTTCCTGAGCAGTGTCCTTCACATGCTGATATCCAAGAGAGGGAGTTACACAGTCACAAGATGGAGGAATAGAAAGCAGTATTCAATGTTTACTTCAGATTAGCTCCACGTCAGAAATGAGCATGCTTGATGTCTCTCTCCATAGAGGCTGAGTCATCATGTTAATCACATAGCTATCATCTGCCTCAAACAGTCCTGATGCTCTTCTAGGTCATCTCACATCCTGTCATGTTCACAGCTGCAGTTGGGATACCTTTGTTAGCATGCTACTCTCATGTTGGAAGAGGACATTCAGTATTTTCCCAACAGTACGAGATATTAAGCCTCAAAGATATCTGGTACCTGGAAGTGATTTCCTTTTGTAATGCATTGGTTTCCTTCCAAATAATAAAGGTGATCTCAGCTCAGCAGCTACCTAAAGTCAACAAGGACAAGGACAAACACAAGTCCATCGTCGACCCTCTGGTCCGAGTGGAGATCTACGGCGTCCCGGCAGACAACGCCAGCAAGGAGACGCATTACATCGATAACAACGGTGAGAAAATCACACATCAGGAAATAATCATATATCCAATCCAACTTTATTTATATAGCACATTTTAAACACAACAAAATAGAAAACCCCAATTTAGAAACACAGACCGATACGCCTTGTACTGTACGGGTCTGCGGAGCAGCATAGACACAGATCAAAACGGCAGACACATCGCAGCATCTTAACAATACTCCACGCCTGCAGGGTTCAACCCGATGTGGAATGAGAGGTTCCAGTTCAACATCCACGTGGCAGAGCTGGCCCTCCTGCGGTTTGTGGTGGAGGACTATGACTCAACATCCCAGAATGACCTCATCGGGCAGTACTGTCTACCGCTCAGCAGCGTACAGAACGGTAAGAGATTCCAGCACTCGACTCCATATCAGCTTCATAAAACACCTCTTAAAGCACATCATTTAGAATCTAAACCGTCAAGATATTAAACTAAGGTTACAACAGACTAAGGAACAAAGAACTGTGCAGTGTTAAAGAGACCCTATTATGCTTTCCTGTAGTGTGTTATAAAGGTTTGTGTGCATGTAAATGGTCTGCAAAGGCTACATGTACAACATTCAGAACATAGTGACTATGACTGTGAATAAAGAGCTTTTTGAACATTAAAGCATGGAGACACTGCATACTGATATACACCTGAACATCAGCAGGAGAGGACTCTTTAAAGTAGAGACACTACATACTGATGTACACCTGAACATCAGCCGGAGAGGACTCTTTAAAGTAGAGACACTACATACTGATATACACCTGAACATCAGCAGGAGAGGACTCTTTAAAGTAGAGACACTACATACTGATATACACCTGAACATCAGCAGGAGATGACTCTTTAAAGTAGAGCCACTACATGCTGATATACACCTGAACATCAGCAGGAGAGGACTCTTTAAAGTAGAGACACTACATACTGATATACACCTGAACATCAGCAGGAGAGGACTCTTTAAAGTAGAGCCACTACATGCTGATGTAAACCTGAACATCAGCAGGAGAGGACTCTTTAAAGTAGAGACACTACATACTGATGTAAACCTGAACATCAGCAGAATAAGCACTAAAGCTCAGATTTTCCATGAACAAAAGTTGCTGACAGCATTATTTAAATCACATGATTGCACTTTCTGTGTTCCATAATAAGCGGTCTGAATAATGACTTCAACCCACTTCCTCTTTTTGTCCCAGGATATCGCCACGTCCCCCTGCTCACCAAGAGAGGAGACGTCATCTGCTCCGCCGGACTCTTTGTGCACCTCATGCTCGTGGACGCTCAGTAAAAAAAAAACCTCCATGTGGTTTTCTGGAAACTCTAAAAGGACCTTGTCCAGTTTTAAAGCTACGTAATTTAACACCGATCAAATATGTAATGGGATGCTGACTCACCGTTGTCTGCCTAACACTTTCCTGTTGTTGTGTAATTTTCAAAGAGAAGTGTGTTTGATTGAAGCAACAAGAGAGTGAATGAATGAACGAGCAGTGTGGTAAGTTATTTAAGGAAAGTCTTTAAACTGTATATTTCATATTGGGGAAAAGTACAATAAATTACAGGAGTAAAATCCAGCTTTTGGATATTCCTGAATAGTGTTGTAATGTTTATAAATGTTCAGGATCATACGAATCACGACACGATGTATTAAAAGCACAACAAGCACCTAACAGTTTTAGTGACGTCACATTGATTTATGTTGTCTGTTTGTGTGTCCTAATGATGATGCTAACTGGACCGGTATGATTTTAAAACGCTCATTTCGAGCTGTGTGTGTCTGTGTTTTCGTTTTTTAAACTTCTTTTAGACTTTTTTTAATTGAGAATATTAAGAAAGTCATACATAAATCTGCAAATTGAAGCTAATCACCAAGTGTTTCATGTCATAAACCTCTTTATATTTCACATTATTCCCGTCTTGTCTGTTATTATACCTTTGCACTAGCTCTCAAATAAAACCAGAAGAATTTCTCATTAAAGGTTTTTGTGTTTTTATTCATAATGTCAGCGATTCAGCAATAACATCGTGAGAACACGTAATCACGGTAAGATCAGCTTCAAACATTGAAAAATATAGATAAATACAAAGCATCACAATTAAAAATTAATTTAAAGCATAATTTTGTAAAATCACAATCATGGTAACTAGCATTTTAAATCGTTTTAATGGGATGATGGTGGAAGAAAGTATTAAAAAACAACATTAAAGTGATATGATTAAGGCCTGTCTGCGACCAGCCGCCTTATTTAGTCTTAAAAAGACAAGTATCTGCTAAAAATATGTGTTCAGAAAAGTCCCGCTTTTTTCTTCATGTCACTCTGCCTCCACTTCGGTAGCCGCTTGAAATCTGCTCGAGTTGTTCCCAGCAGGTTCTCAAAGTCCTTATCAGACAGGTAGTCCTGAAAACACAGGGGAACCATAGAGTAAGACTGACCTCTGCTGGACACACTGAGGTACTGCAGGACACACAGGTTAACACCTTTCACGGAATCACATTATCTTACAAACCACTTGATTACATGTGTCGCTTTGTGGTTGTTGTTTTCCTATCATTGTCCTATTGTCTCCTTGTAGTTATGTGTGTGTCTTTATGTTGTGTCTATTTGTCGTCAGTTTGCATTTCTTCAAGGTTGAAACTGTGACCTTTTGACCTGTGCTGGACTATGGTGATTTGATCTATATGAATGCACCTGCCCATTGCCTGGACAAGTTAGATGCCGCCTATCACAGCGCCCTGAGATTTGTTACTAACTGCAAAGCACTTACTCATCACTGCACCCTGTATGCCAAGACAGGTCTGCCTTCTCTAACTGTACGGAAACTCAGTCATTGGTACATGTTCATTTACAAAGCCATGTTGGGTAAACTACCTTTTGTCTTGCCCAGGGACACAACGACATGCAGTGGGACTCGAACTTGCTATACCCTGATTCAAAGTTCAGCGCACTAAGTTCAGCGCACTACCCACTGAGCCGCAGCCTCCTGCATATCCTTGTTGAAATAAATACTTATCTCCTTTAGTCATTATGCATATGTTTTAGTTATGTTGTGTCTCTCTAGACATTGCATTGTCATTTTGAGTCTGTACATTTTCTTTATAGGAAACCACAAAGCAGGGCTAAGAGAATGCAGGTATTATTTTGTAAAGCCCCGCTGTTCCACTGTCATTCTGAATAAAGAGCTTTACTAATCGTGTGTTCGTGCTTGTTATATCATAACCTTAGCATTCGGTGCACCTACTACTACATATTGGATTACCTTT
Organism: Harpagifer antarcticus; assembly: GCA_902827135.1. Taxonomy (NCBI): domain Eukaryota; kingdom Metazoa; phylum Chordata; class Actinopteri; order Perciformes; family Harpagiferidae; genus Harpagifer; species Harpagifer antarcticus. Next base: position 375,064 of record CADEHL010001099.1, read on the forward strand.
CGAAGATATTCAATTTAGAAGAGTCTTAATAGATCTGTAGTTAAAAAGCAATCAGGACATTCTTCTAACTGGCTCAGTAATTCACACAAGTAGTGTAATAACTTTTAAGTTGCCCCATGGTTACTGAAAGCACATTAAAGGCCGGTTTGAAGAGGTGAGTTTTAGTACGTTTTTTGAAAGTGGTGATGCTAAGTTAGCGTGTTGTCTCCTACACTCAGGGTGTTTCTCAATGTCGAGGAAGGATGCTCCAGAGCCACTTTTTCAAGGATGCTACGTCATCAAGTCCCGCCGAAGGACTGTTCCAATGTCCAGGATGCTTGGACTTCTACCGAGGCCGGCGTCCTTCGTTGCGAGAAATTTCGAGGCTAGGAAGGATTCTTGCCTCGCTTCTGAAGGATCTGACTCGGAGGGACATGTGCTACCAAGGAAGCGTCCTCGACATTGAGAAACACCCCTGACTCTGCACCCACCTCTCTCAGGCCGACAATTGGCGGAAGAGAGTAAATGCAAACAGGCAAATAATGATAATAACATAGATATTAAACTCAGGCTAAGTTAGCGTTTTGTCTGCTACACCCTGACTCTGCACCCACCTCTCTCAGCTCGGGGTCCACGGCAGCCGGCAGCTCGTCGGGGGTCTTGTTGACGAGGAGCTCGGGGGCCAGAAACATGGCAGAGCCTCCAGTCGAGGGGGAGGAGGGGGAGAGGGTCACGGAGGCTGAGTTTCTCTGGGTGGACGGGCTGCTGGGGGTGGAGGGTCTGGGGGACAGATCCCCTCCCTGGATCCTGTAGGCCGGAGGGGAGCTGGCGGGGCCTCCAGGAGCCCCCCACCCCCCCCCACCAGCACTCTTATTGAGATTAGTGTTGTTCAGATCCTGCAGAAAGGTGAGGGAAATCATCATTCTGGTGGTTTTTACATGACATCTGGGAGAAAGCGTCTAAATGGTAAGCATTTGAGGAGTATGAGTATTATTCAACACATTAGTCATATTTACAATTGGGATATTAGTTCATAATTAAAAAACGATTAAGTGTAATTACATGACATCTGGGAGGAAATATCAACATTGTAAGCATTCACAGATTAGTATCATATGTACCATCATGTACCGGGTATTAGTGCATGGTTAATAATTCAAAGGGATTAGTGTTAATCAATCACTTACAACAGTGATCTGTGACAGAGAAGCTGGATCACTCAGCTTTTTTTTCATCTCCTCATAGGAGTTGCCTCCCTGTTGAGAAGATCGATTGAGAAAGGGTCAGCATGCAGGGTTCAACAATCCATGAAATCATCACATGTGCTTTCTTATGTCTGAAATGATTCATCAGCTGTGTCTCCTCTCAGTCATCTGTTGATGTCATACACACACACTGAACAGTGATTTGTCACCGTGCAGCACTCTCTTACTGAGAGTAGGGTGTCCATTTTGAATTGGCTCTCAGCTAATTCAAAAAGTATAATGAAATATGGCCCACAAATGAAACTTTAGCTTGTCTTGTATTGTACTTCTTAAATATATCTGTAAATATTACACAGTATAGTGTTTATGTGTTAATAAGCCAACTTTCAGTCAATTAAAATATGATCTAACAAATCTAAGTTGATAAGAAAAAAGCCCAATAACTTATTTACATAACAACCTTTCCTATGTCCTCTTATGATAAGCAATGTGAGGCTTCTGTTGTAAGGACTAATTATGAAAGCCTATGGAAAGCTGTCATAGGCTGCAGCACAATTGACTTACATGTCATTGATTTTGCCGACTTATACCTGAATTTATGAGGCAATAAACCTCTCCGCTAGTGAGTGGCCCAGCCCTTCGTATGTGTTTCTGTATGTGGCCCTCGGAGAAAAGAGTTTGGACACCCCTGCTCTTTACAAACTCACGCTCCACTTGTGAGGGTCCCAGGCGTTGAACCAGCCGGTGAAGGTTGGCGGTTCGAATCCCTGTTTGACGAAGAGCACGGGTGTGTCGGGGTCTCGGCCCGCAGGGTGGGTCCTCAGGTAATCCTGCGAGCTGTTCCACGCCTCCTTCGTCTCGTACTGGTTCGCCGAGTTCCCGACCCACAGGAAAATCTGAGGGGAAGTGGGGAAAGATGGAAATGTTAATATGTAAATATGCTATTTATATAGCACCTTCAACACAAGTGCTTTACACCAATGGTAAACATTAAGAGCATTCATTAATAGTGCAGCGGAAACACATTATAAAATAACATTGGTACTAAAATGGTACCTTTTACTTCAATACATGTGTTTAACAGGTGAAGTGTGTGGCTATATCTGAAGCTTAGTCCTAAAGCATTTAATGTTGTTTATTTTTGTTTAAAATTGAATAAAATCTCCTAATGGAATATTTCAACTTGTTTTTATTATTTGTTAGGGTTACCAGGGTTACCAGAGTACCAGTTATTAGGAGTCTAGGGATTACACGGCGTATCTACGTATTATTATTTATAGATAAGACTGAATGTATTGATCCCAATTTGGGACATGTTTTCGTCACAGCTGCATGTAAACAAGGCATTGCACAGTTTAGAGTAGAAAATAAAAACACATTTACAGTGTGTCTGAAATCTGTCTTTAAAGTCTCTAAACTTAATTTCTCTGCTGCTGATTATTCAAATTGAAATGTCTTGTTTTTAATTAGTGTCTCCTGGCGAGAGCAAGTGCCAGAGTCGGTCCGGTGGATAAGGAGTCAGACCGGGGACCAGGAGCCGAGGCTCTGAACCGCAGCAGGTAGGACTGCGTCACACAACCGGGTTTCATGTGTCTGTGCATCACAACAAAACACAACGCGTCAATTCAAAAACTCCAAACTTAATAGGGTCTATAAAAGATCACCTTTGCGCCTATCAAAAACTTCCGCTCGCGTCACGTTGATTTTCAACTTGCGCATTTCCGAATGTCCATTCAGCAGAGATCACGTGAGTAGCCCGAAGAGTCAAGCTAGCAACTCAGTTAGCTTGACGGGCAATTTCCAAGTCCTTTTTCCATGCTGCGTATTAAAGACATTACAGGTAACACGCCTTACTTTTACCTTTAGCTGGAGACGTTGTTGCTGTTACATGTGCGCGTGCGTGACGGTACCTTGCGTGCCCTGCGTGCGTCTGGAGCAGTGCAGTGGACTGGCTTTTTGTCAACTCTATTTTAGACATTATATACAATAACCTAGAGATACACAATCTGACAAAGGTTGTGCAAAATAGCACAGACCACATAGTATTGTAATATATGTATATTTAAAAATGCTGCTTTATTGATCAATTAAGATAATAGATAAATAAATGGGTTAGCGTTTATATCCACACAGCTGAAGTTGCTTTAAATTAAAATAATAATAATATTATATAATTGATGTATTATCTAAATAATATGAGTTTTCAAGGAGAAATAATCCCATAAAATAAATAAATACATACTAAATAGTATTTGATGACCTTAAACTTTCACCTTCAATTATTATATATGAGGTAAAAACTTCTTAAAATGTACAAAATAACTTATTTCCCACATATAACCTTTTATTACACTCTGTAGGTCTTCAGAAAACTTGATGTCTCCCCCCTCACCTCCTCCCAGGTGTCCAGCAGCATCACGTCCTCCTCGTCCAGGTCGCTCTGGGCGAAGTCCTCCACCTCCGTCATCCGGAACTTTCCAATCTGATTGGAGCATTCAAACAGCCGGGGACTGTGGGGGGGCTCCTCCTTCTGCAGCCTGAAACACACAGCTCACTGTAATGTGTGTGTGTGTGTGTGTGTGTGTGTGTGTGTGTGTGTGTGTGTGTGTGTGTGTGTGTGTGTGTGTGTGTGTGTGTGTGTGTGTGTGTGTGTGTGTGTGTCCAGACTACATTTCACATGGCATTGGGCATATTCCACTGACCTTGATATAAGAATAATCCATTCAGATTTAAATGTAAGCTTATTAATGTTCTAAATTTAGAGCTTTTTTGGACGAGTCCTTGTTAACAGGCTGTTGTTATTGTTATTTTTTATGCTTTACATAATATAATACATAATTAAAGAACAACAAAAGCTTATTTGAAGGCTCAGAGTTATTAATATCTGTGCTGCAGAATATTTAAGCAAAAAACAACAACTAGAGTCCAATTTAATAGCAACATAAACCATCTCTGGAATATGTATTGTTGAAACTAATATGTATATATATATATATATATATATATATTAAATATGTTATAACATATTTAATGGATTGGAGTGTTCCTTCGTTCTGTGCTCACCTCTTGTCGCTGGCATAGGGAGCCTTTCCTCCCAGATTTACCCAGAATTCAGCTGGCTCCTGGCCCTCCATCACCACCTGCTTGTCCTGTTTGGACAGCACATCAGACATGGCCCTCCCCATCACCCTCTCATCCCCGCTGCAGCCCTGCACACACACACAAGCCGACAACACACACACACACACACACAAAAACACACACACACACACACACACACACACACACACACACACACATTATGTTAGAACAATCTCACTCGTCCCCAGCTTGAGCTTCAGTCTCAGGATCCATGTATCTGGGATCCTCTCCAGAAGGGAAGGAGTCATCACATACAGAGAACCAACACCAACTAGTTCCTGAGCAGTGTCCTTCACATGCTGATATCCAAGAGAGGGAGTTACACAGTCACAAGATGGACTCCAGTCACAATCCTCTCCATAGAGGCTGAATCATCATGTTAATCACATAGCTATCATCTGCCTCAAACAGTCCTGATGCTCTTCTAGGTAATCTCACATCCTGTCATGTTCTCAGCTACAGTTGGGATACCTTTGTTAGCATGCTACTCATGTTGGAAGAGGACATTCAGTATTTTCCCGTGTGGGTAATCCAGCTTGTGACTGTGACGTACCTTTCCGTACCACAGGAGGCATATGTGGTCGGTCTTCAGCAGGAAGACGTCGTTGGTGTTGAGAGACGAGGCCCTCGAAGGCACCTCCGTGGCCTTAGTGTTCATCTCGTTGGTCCCTCTGACCTGGAAGAGCCTGGCCCCGCCCACAGGGTTAGCTACACCAGGTCGGCCTGTACCACCCTACACACAAACACACACACACACACACACACACACACACACACACACACACACACACACACACACACACACACACACACACACACACACACACACACACACACACACACACACACACCACACACACCACACACACACACACACACACAGAATCAATAATCACAGAAAAGATCAAAGAAAGTACATTAAGACATCACATGATTGCATTCAGCAGGCTGTTCCAGTGGATCTGAAAGTAATACTGTGGTGTCACAACAATTACAGTAAATGCCTGTTTCTAGTATTTTTTTGGAGGCATTATTTCTATCAAACCATATCAGACTGTATAAAAAACGATGTGTAGAAAGTCTCTCATTTACTGGTCCCTAAAACCTTCACTGAGCCAGGATGTCTATTCAATCATGAATAAATACAATTAAAAGAATCCTGGCACTGCTCACTTAAATTACTTTATACACTGCTGCTGGATATCTTAGCCTATTATCATAAGTCAATGTTTATTTACACGTTTGTTTATATGTTGTATTAGCATATATGCTGTAAAGTAACTAATTTAATCAAATACGGGAAGTGGAGTAGAAGTATGTAAAGTAACATTAAATGGAAATACATACATGAAATGCATGTGGAGGATGGACAATGTAGGATGAATTTTCTTATGGAGCGATTCCTCCTCCAGCCATCTACTTAAAGAGGCTCATTCTTGTGCCTCTCCTGTGACACGTTTCCATGCTTTAATGTTCAAAAAGCTCTTTCTTTTTTACAGGAAACGGAAAACCCCAAAAGCACAATAGGGACACTTTAAACCGCACACTTTTTTTGCCCTGGAGCATTTGTTATCTGTCAAAAAATGAATGCAAATCTGTACCTCAAAGATGACGAGTTTGCCTTTGAAAATAGCGAGGAAGTGGCGAGGCTCCTTTCCCATGACCACCCTGACCTGCACCGCCGCTCCATTGTACTTGTTATCAACGTCCACAGCCTGGTAGGCGCTGGCTGTGATCTCGTCTTTAGTGGCGTGACGGCCCTGGTAGGAAACATAACAAATTGTGTTTTCAGAGCCAGAGAGATTAAAAGTCCCCTAGTGTGCTGTTTCTCATCAATATATTACAGGTCTCGTTAGGTATTCAACCTTCGACACAGTTCATCATTTTCTCCTCTCACTGTCTCCTTTCCTACGGCATAGGTCTACAGCAGTGTTTCTCAAACTTGTTCATATAAGGACCACTTAACCAATAAAAAAACACTCGCGGATCACCTAACTCCACAATTATCCAATTCTAGAACAGATTACAAATCGGCTGAAAATTGTACAAACAGGTGACGAAGGTGTTGCTGGGCTATCATGCAATCGAAAGTGAAACTTAAGCTCGCTCCATTGCGGAGATATTCCCGCGAGAGTGCGGAAAACTTAAATTAACTTATTTAAAATGTGAAATGTTACCAATGTACTCACGGACCACTAGGGGGCGCTCACGGACCACCAATGGTCCGCGGACCACACTTTGAGAAGCACTGGTCTACAGCCTTGGGTATTGCTGCCATCTCTCTTAAGGAGGGGCAGCTCATTGTTGTTGCCAGTCTATGACGGAGAACAAGCCGCCATGAGGTGGTTTAATGTTCAGGGACGAAGGTTCCCTGGCGCACATACTTCTCTATGGACGAGAGCTCGAGTTAGATTCAGGGTCCATGTTGTTTAGTCTCACTGATGAAGAATGTTGATTATTACACTCCGAACTAGTTAAAACCTCGAGCTGCAGAAGAGTTCTTCAGAATTGGTTTGGCAACCGCTGTGTCAACTCGTGACACACCACCTGTCTTCTCAATTCTCCGGCCGAGGCTCCAAATAAACCGTCAGTGTTTGCCATCAAAGCTCCAGCTCTCCTCGTGTCTCTCTGAGTCCTGTTTCCATTTGCTTCAGAAGTTTCTCCCACAGGTCTCAGATATATACAAAACCTGTCTCTGAAGTGTTTGGCTCCAAACACCAAACAGATCATTGCAGCATTACCCATAATCCCCTCTGTTTCAGTCCTGTTCCAAAGAGCTGATTCTCTGTCTGTTACTTTAGATGAAAATAAGGAGCCCCCCCCCCCCCCCCACGCCCCTCTGAGAGATATGTGGTTACAAAGAACTCAATAGGCGCATTCACACTGCGGTACTTTTCCCACAAAGGTTCATGCGAACTTAGTTCAGTGAACTCTTTTATCGCGTTCACACCAAAAAGAGCCGGTACTAAATATAGCTCTTTTCTCACAAAAGAGCCGCTCGAAAGTCCCTGCTAAAGAGCTATATTTCTGATTGGCTGGGCGGATTGCAAACCACGCCCCGTAAAACTTCCAAAAAGTTTTGTGAAGCCGCCATTTTATTATCCTCGCATTAGCATTATTAGCATTAGCATTAGCCCAGCGCAGAAACGCAGAGAGACTAACTTATGGCAACACAAAATAAAACATGGGAGCGGTGGAGATGAGGAGGTGTCGGCGTTCTGGCGATTTACTCGGAAGGCTTCAGTAGAAGCTGCTGGGAGTCCCAGCAACTTCTACTGAAGTCCTCTTACAACTCCGGGGACTTCCGGCCGGGGACTTTGGGCGGCAGTATCCGCCGTGAAGTTGTTTGTAGCCTGCCAGTAAACCCAAAGCAGAAGAAGAAGAAGTGAAGTCAGCGGCTTCATTTGCCTAATCCACCCCCAGGGACTTTTTCCGGTGTGAACGCGATCTGTACTTAGTTCATGCGAACTAAAGAGTTTGCATGAACTAAGTTCGCATGAACCTGGGAAATGTGGGAAAAGTACTGCGGTGTGAATGCGCCTAATGGTGCTCTAGAGGAGATTCAGGTGATAAGGGGGAAGGGGGGGTTACCTTGGCTGCTGATTGGCTAATGGTTACACAAGACAAAACATCGTTATGACATCACAAAGTGGCCAGACAGGTTTTTATAGAAATGGATCAAAAAGAGAGAAAATCTTTGTTCCTGAAACTTTCAGAGTCTCTTTCCACAGAGGGGACACATGTTGATGTAGAAGAGACATGAAGAAGAGGGGACACATGTTGATGTAGAAGAGACATGAAGAAGAGGGGACACATGTTGATGTAGAAGAGACATGAAGAAGAGGGGACACATGTTGATGTAGAAGAGACATGAAGAAGAGGGGACACATGTTGATGTAGAAGAGACATGAAGAAGAGGGGATACATGTTGATGTAGAAGAGACATGAAGAAGAGGGGACACATGTTGATGAAGAAGAGGGGACACATGTTGATGTAGAGGAGACATGAACAAGTGGACTTTGCACAATAGGTGACCTTTAAAACAAGGGAAATGAGCCCACTGAGGGTCCTGACCTGCCACATGTAGAGTATGTACTGCTGCTGGTTGGATATCTGGTATGTGTACAGCACCAAGTAGCAGTCTCCTCCATAAAACTGCCCGTAAGTACTGGGGTTAACTTCAGCCAGCTCCAAGTCCTCGATACGCCACACCTGTCGCAGAAAGGAAGATGTAAAAGCGAGTCAGCAGGTGTCATTAAAGCTAGGATTTAGGTTCTGTGGATTTATTGTTTTACTCCACCTTCACATCTCCAGATCCGTCGTCCACCATGCGCTGCTGTGCCGCCAGCTCGGGGCGGGCGTGGAGCTCCATCACATCGAACTTCACCTGCTCTACCTTTGCTGTACGGAGAGTGTTTAGTGTCAATAAGACGTTCAAATACAGTGTTCTTCTTTCTTCCAGCAGCTCAAATATCTTAAGTATCTCAAATACTTCTACAGTGGGTCAAAATGACTCCAAACAGCTGCTTCAACATCTACAATTCATTTCAATATTCAGTATTGTTAACATGAATCCACCCCTATGACCTATACGTGTATTCAGTATATTTAAGGGGAGGTTACCTATCTTCCCCATGCTGTAGGCGGACCCCAGACCCTGGGTCTGCCCTCTGTCGCTCCAGGATTTGAACATGTGTTTAAACATGGCCGACTCCCCTCCCTCCGTCATCACCTTCACGCTGGTGTTGGACGGGTAGTTCTTGGCCTTGATGTAACCCTAAGAGAAGAGATGATGAATTATTATATATAGGTTATTTATCCTAGATAGATGGATAGATGGATAGATAGATAGATGGATAGATGGATAGATAGATGGATATATAGATGGATAGATGGATATAGAAAGATGGATGGATAGATGGATGGATGGATGGCTCTGGATCGCTGCTGGCTCGCTGGCTCTCTCGCTGGCTCGCTGGCTCGCTCGCTCTCTGGCTCGCTCGCTGGCTCGCTGGCTCGCTGGATCGCCGCTCGCTCGCTCGCTGCTGGCTGCTGGCTATCTCGCTGGCTCGCTGGCTCGCTCGCCCCTGGCTGGCTCGCTGGCTCGCTCGCTCGCTCGCTCGCTGGCTCGCTCAGCTGGCTCTCTCGCTGGCTCGCTGGCTCGCTCGCCCGCTGGCTGGCTCGCTGGCTGGCTGGCTGGCTCGCTGGCTCGCTGGCTGGCTCGCTGGCTCGCTCGCTGGCTCGCTGGCTCGCTCGCTCGCTGGCTCGCTCGCTGGCTCGCTGGCTCGCTGGCTGGCTCGCTCGCTCGCTGGCTCGCTGGCTGGCTCGCTGGCTCGCTCGCTGGCTCGCTGGCTCGCTCGCTCGCTGGCATCGCTCGCTGGCTCGCTGGCTGGCTGGCTGGCTCGCTCCTGGCTCGCTGGCTCGCTCGCTGGCTCGCTCGCTCGCTGGCTCGCTCGCTGGCTCGCTGGCTGGCTCGCTGGCTCGCTCGCTGGCTCGCTGGCTCGCTCGCTCGCTGGCTCGCTCGCTGGCTCGCTGGCTGGCTGGCTGGCTCGCTCGCTGGCTCGCTGGCTCGCTCGCTGGCCTCGCTCGCTCGCTGCTCGCTCGCTGGCTCGCTGGCTGGCTCGCTGGCTCGCTCAGCTGGCTGCTGGCTCGCTCGCTGCTCGCCCGCTGGCTGGCTCGCTGGCTGGCTGGCTGGCTCGCTGGCTCGCTCGCTGGCTCGCTGGCTCGCTGGCTCGCTGGCTCGCTCGCTGGCTCGCTGGCTCGCTGGCTCGCTGGCTCGCTCGCTGGCTCGCTGGCTCGCTCGCTGGCTCGACTCGCTGGCTCGCTCGCTGGCTCGCTGGCTCGCTCGCTGGCTCGACTGGCTCGCTCGCTGGCTCGCTGGCTCGCTCGCTGGCTCGCTGGCTCGCTGGCTCGCTGGCTCGCTCGCTGGCTCGCTCGCTCGCTCGCTGGCTCGCTGGCTCGCTCGCTCGCTGGCTCGCTCGATGGCTCGCATGGCTGGCTCGCTGGCTCGCTCGCTGGCTCAGCTGGCTCGCTCGCTGGCTCGCTGGCTCGCTGGCTGGCTGGCTGGCTCGCTGGCTCGCTGGCTCGCTCGCCCAGCTGGCTGGCTCGCTGGCTGGCTGGCTGGCTCGCTGGCTCGCTCGCTCGCTCGCTGGCTCGCTGGCTCGCTCGCTCGCTGGCTCGCTCGCTGGCTCGCTCGCTGGCTCGCTGGCTCGCTCGCTGGCTCGCTGGCTCGCTCGCTGGCTCGCTGGCTCGCTGGCTCGCTCGCTGGCTCGCTGGCTCGCTGGCTCGCTGGCTCGCTGGCTCGCTGGCTCGCTCGCTGGCTCGCTGGCTCGCTCGCTGGCTCGCTGGCTCGCTCGCTGGCTCGCTGGCTCGCTCGCTCGCTGGCTGCTCGCTGGCTCTCTCGCTGGCTCGCTGGCTCGCTCGCCCGCTGGCTGGCTCGCTGGCTGGCTGGCTGGCTGGCTCGCTCCCTCGCTGGCTCGCTCGCTGGCTCGCGCGCTCCCTCGCTCGCTGGCTCGCTGGCTCGCTCGCTTGCTCGCTCGCTGGCTCGCTGGCTCCTCAGCTCGCTGGCTCGCTCGCTGGCTCGCTGGCTCCGCCTCCCTCGCTCGCGGCTCCTGGCTCGCTCGCTGGCTCGCTCGCTGGCTCGCGCGCGCGCTCGCTGGCTCGCTCGCTGGCTCTCTCGCTCTCTCGCTCGCTGGCTCGCTCGCGCGCGCTCGCTCGCGCGCTCGCTCGCTCGCTCGGTCGCTGGCTCGCGCGCGCGCGCTAGCTCGCTCGCTCGCTCGGTCGCTGGCTCGCGCGCGCGCGCGCGCGCGCGCGCTCGCTCGCTCGGTCGCTGGCTCGCGCGCGCGCGCGCGCGCGCGCTCGCTCGCTCGCTCGCTGGCTCGCGCGCGCGCGCGCGCTCGCTCGGTCGCTGGCTCGCTCGCTCGCGCGCGCGCGCATCGCGCGCTCGCTCGCTCGCTCGCTCGGTCGCTGGCTCGCGCGCGCGCGCTCGCTCGCTCGCTCGCTCGCTCGCTCGCCTGGCTCGCGCGCGCGCGCGCGCGCGCGCGCGCGCGCGCGCGCGCGCGCGCGCGCTCGCTCGCTCGCTCGCTCGCTCGCTCGCTCGCTCGCTCGCTGGCTGGCTCGCGCGCGCGCGCGCGCGCGCTCGCTCGCTGGCTCGGTCGCTGGCTCGCGCGCGCGCGCGCGCGCGCGCGCGCGCGCTCGCTCGGTCGCTGCTCGCTGGCTCGCGCGCGCGCGCTCGCTCGGTCGCTGGCTCGCGCGCGCGCGCGCTCGCGCGCGCGCTCGCTCGCTGGCTGCGCGCGCGCGCGCGAGCTCGCTCGCTCGCTGGCTCGCGCAGCGCGCGCGCGCTCGCGCGCGCTCGCTCGCTCGCTGGCTCGCGCGCGCGCGCGCGCGCGCGCGCGCGCGCGCGCGCGCGCGCGCGCGCTCGCTCGCTCGCTCGCTCGCTCGCTCGCTCGCTCGCTCGCTCGCTCGCTCGCTCGCTCGCTAGAGCGCGATAGCATCGCTGGCTAGCAGAGAGCGAGCAGGCGCGAGCAGGCGCGCTCGCTCGCTAGCTGGCTACGGTAGCATGGCTACGGTAGGTCCCGTTCTTAAGCGCACGCTCTGGAGCAGCAGATAGAGACTACCATCTGACACTCTATGCTCTTTCTAGGCTTCTACTAACACTGTAATCCTGCTATCCGCATTTCTATCATGTAACTGTAAGGGTAGCTTTACTGTACCCTGATTACATGTAATCTATTACTCACCACCGCCCGGTTCAGAGCTTCCTTCCTCTCCTCTTTAGACGCCTGTTTCCCTTTCCACACCATCACACTGGAGCCTCTCTGGTCCAGGATGTAGCAGTCCTGACGGAGAGAGAAGAAGAAGAAGAAGAAGAAGAATGAGAGAGGATCTACTTTCTCTCAATCTCTCAGGAACACGCTGGAAGGATTAAAGAGCGTTACAGAGGAGTGCAGCAGGTCCTGGGTCAGAGGCTGCGTCGCCACTTCTTGAACCACCAGATTCCCGCTGTTCTCAAAAACACTGATGAGGAAACACAAGAAAGAAATGTGTCATTCAACGTCTCATGTTGCAGCAGTGATCCAGCAGATTCATAATAAGCTTTATTTGTATAATAATAAGTAATTAAAACAATAAAAACCCAAATAAGATAATAATAAAAAAACGAAATAAATAAAATGACCAACTAAAAATGGAAAAAAATGCAGTCCAAAGTGCTTCTCAGTAGACCGTTGACATCTCTTAACATAGTCACAGAACGTTGATACCACGTAGAATTCAGTTACGAGTAAAAGAGCATAGAAGAGACATAGAAGAGACATAGAAGAGACATAGAGCAGTGTTTCTCAAACTTTTTCATACCAAGGACCACTTAACCAATAAAAAAACACTCACGGACCACCTAACTCCACAAATATCCAAAAACACATCGTTTTTTACAAATCGCCTGAAAATGGTACAAACAAGTGGCCACATGTGTGATGAAGGTGTTTATCTGGGCTATATCATGCAATCAAAAGTGAAACTTAAGCTAGCTCCATTGCGGAGATATTCCCGTGAGAGTGCGGAAAACTTACATTTATTTATTTTTTTCAAATGTGAAATTTTACCAATATACTCACGGATCACTAGGGGGCGCTCACGGACCACCAGTGGTCCGCGGACCACACTTTGAGAAGCACTGAGTCATAGAGCATAGAAGAAACACAGAGCATAGAAGAGACATAGAAGAGACATAGAGCATAGAAGAGACACAGAGCATAGAAGAGACATAGAGCATAGAAGAGACGAAGAGACATAGAGCATAGAAGAGACACAGAGCATAGAAGAGACATAGAAGAGACACAGAGCATAGAAGAGACATAGAGCATAGAAGAGACATAGAGCATAGAAGAGACGAAGAGACATAGAAGAGACATAGAGCATAGAAGAGACATAGAAGATACATAGAAGAGACATAGAGCATAGAAGAGACACAGAGCATAGAAGAGACATAGAGCATAGAAGAGACGAAGAGCATAGAAGAGACATAGAAGAGACACAGAGCATAGAAGAGACATAGAGCATAGAAGAGACATAGAGCATAGAAGAGACGAAGAGACATAGAAGAGACATAGAGCATAGAAGAGACATAGAAGATACATAGAAGAGACATAGAGCATAGAAGAGACGAAGAGACATAGAGCATAGAAGAGACACAGAGCATAGAAGAGACATAGAAGAGACACAGAGCATAGAAGAGACATAGAGCATAGAAGAGACATAGAGCATAGAAGAGACGAAGAGACATAGAAGAGACATAGAGCATAGAAGAGACATAGAAGATACATAGAAGAGACATAGAGCATAGAAGAGACACAGAGCATAGAAGAGACATAGAGCATAGAAGAGACGAAGAGCATAGAAGAGACATAGAAGAGACACAGAGCATAGAAGAGACATAGAGCATAGAAGAGACATAGAGCATAGAAGAGACGAAGAGACATAGAAGAGACATAGAGCATAGAAGAGACATAGAAGAGACACAGAGCATAGAAGAGACATAGAGCATAGAAGAGACATAGAGCATAGAAGAGACGAAGAGACATAGAAGAGACATAGAGCATAGAAGAGACATAGAAGATACATAGAAGAGACATAGAGCATAGAAGAGACACAGAGCATAGAAGAGACATAGAGCATAGAAGAGACGAAGAGCATAGAAGAGACATAGAAGACATTTATTTTTAGAATACAGTTACCAGTAAAAGAGCATAGAAGAGACATAGAAGAGACACAGAGCATAGAAGAGACGAAGAGCATAGAAGAGACGAAGAGCATAGAAGAGACATAGAGCATAGAAGAGACGAAGAGCATAGAAGAGACATAGAAGACATTTATTTTTAGAATACAGTTACCAGTAAAAGAGCATAGAAGAGACATAGAAGAGACACAGAGCATATAAGAGACACAGAGCATAGAAGAGACATAGAAGAGATTTATTTTTAGAATACAGTTACCAGTAAAAGAGCATAGAAGAGACATAGAAGAGACACAGAGCATAGAAGAGACGAAGAGCATAGAAGAGACATAGAGCATAGAAGAGACATAGAAGAGACATAGAGCATAGAAGAGACATAGAAGAGACACAGAGCATAGAAGAGACACAGAGCATAGAAGAGACGAAGAGCATAGAAGAGACGAAGAGCATAGAAGAGACATAGAGCATAGAAGAGACATAGAAGAGACATAGAGCATAGAAGAGACATAGAAGAGACACAGAGCATAGAAGAGACACAGAGCATAGAAGAGACGAAGAGACATAGAAGAGACATAGAGCATAGAAGAGACATAGAAGAGACACAGAGCATAGAAGAGACGAAGAGACATAGAAGAGACATAGAGCATAGAAGAGACACAGAGCATAGAAGAGACACAGAGCATAGAAGAGACATAGAAGACATTTATTTTTAGAATACAGTTACCAGTAAAATACATTAAAAAGACATGAAAAGAGCAGAGAAAAGTTTGATTTACGACAATAAACAGTGCATTAAAGGAGGAGAGTGCAGACTGTGACAGATTGAGATGGATCAGATCTTACTGGTAGAGCCTGACGCTGGTGTTCTGCACCTGGTC
>CADEHL010001099.1:392500-450151 GCA_902827135.1 Harpagifer antarcticus
GGACACATGTTGATGTAGAAGAGACATGAAGAAGAGGGGACACATGTTGATGTAGAAGAGACATGAAGAAGAAAAGGGGACACATGTTGATGTAGAAGAGACATGAAGAAGAGGGGACACATGTTGATGTAGAAGAGACATGAAGAAGAGGGGACACGTGTTGATGTAGAAGAGACATGAAGAAGAGGGGACACATGTTGATGTAGAAGAGACATGAAGAAGAGGGGACACATGTTGATGTAGAAGAGACATGAAGAAGAGGGGACACATGTTGATGTAGAAGAGACATTGAAGAAGAGGGGACACATGTTGATGTGGAAGGGAAGAGACATGAAGAAGAGGGGACACATGTTGATGTAGGAAGAGACATGAAGAAGAGGGGACACATGTTGATGTAGAAGAGACATGAAGAAGAGGGGACACATGTTGATGTAGAAGAGACATGAGGAAGAGGGGACACATGTTGATGTAGAAGAGACATGAGAAGAGGGGACACATGTTGATGTAGAAGAGACATGAAGAAGAGGGGACACATGTTGATGTAGAAGAGACATGAAGAAGAGGGGACACATGTTGATGTAGAAGAGACATGAAGAAGAGGGGACACATGTTGATGTAGAAGAGACATGAAGAAGAGGGGACACATGTTGATGTAGAAGAGACATGAAGAAGAGGGGACACATGTTGATGTAGAAGAGACATGAGAAGAGGGGACACATGTTGATGTAGAAGAGACATGGAGAAGAGGGGACACATGTTGATGTAGAAGAGACATGGAGAAGTGGATTGTGCATAATAGGTGACCTTTAAATCATTTATTAGTGTTGGGAGATCAGGATTTTACTCACGAACAGAACGATGTAACAGTCTCCCTCGAAGAAGTTACCGAAGCCTTGAGCTGGAACCGGCACCATCTGCATGTTCTGAGAAACCCGATATAATGAAGGTTTACACACAAATAGGACCAGTAATTTCTCCATGCACAGAAATATGACATTGTGAAAGCGCTGGCTCACATTGATGGTCCATATCTGCAGGCCGGGCTTCCTGCTGACACTTTTAAACGTGTCTTGATTGTCATCGCTCATCATTCTGCTGAACTGCAAACAAAAAAACACACATTTAAGAAAAGAAATTTGAACTGAAGAAATATAAATGTGTGCAGGCGACGTCACCCCAGTCAAAGTGAACGGGAAGCATCTCCGTTGAAGCACGCAACGCTGCCGTGTGGACGTACCGTGACCTGCTTCCATTGCTGCAACAGGAACGACTAGTTCCACTATAATTAACCTGCATTGTCTCAACACACACAGTGAGCTTTGTTATTCCTCTAAATGCGTGCTAATGTTTATCAAACAAGAAATATACACGTGTACAGGTGATATGCAATACAACAGATTTAAGGTAAGTAAGATATATAAGTAAAAGCTGTAGAGAAACTTTAAACATATAATACTATATTCATTGGGTATACTATTGGGATTGTTTGCTAAATTCTTGTTGTCCACCAGCTCCAGGGCTTGACCTGCATAATACGCAAGCTTTTTCATTTGTATAATAATGTAGACTACCCTCTGGAGCTGGCTAGGTAGCGAACAGAGTACCTCAGAGTAAATTAAAAAAATGAAGTTGGGAGTAAAGGATTTTAAAACGTTTTTGCTTTCTGCTTATAGTCTAACGGCCCGTCCACACAGCGGCGTGCGTTGACGCTTGCCGGTGGGCGTGTCTCCCGTGGGCCAACAACCAATCACAGGAATCTCCCGCCCCTGACACACAAGCAGCGGTTTGATTGGCTAGAGCTTGTATGATTTCATTGGCTGATGCTTCTGCCGAGGCGTCAAAAGTTGAACATTGCTCAACTTTAGAAGCGAGCAACGCTCCACGTCGCTTCCCAAAATGCAGTTCGGCTAAAAGTGACGTCACCCCATTCAAAGTGAATGGGCAGAAGCGTTGGAAGCTTCAACGCCCGCCGCTGTGTGGACGGGCCGTTACGATACGTCCACACGGCAGCGTCGCGTTGAAGCTTGCCGGTGGGCGTGTCTCCCGTGGGCCAACAACCAATCACATTAATCTCCCGCCCCGGACACACAAGCACACGGGTTGAATGGCTAGTGCTTGTACTGGCATATGATTTGATTGGCTGACGCTTCCGTTGACGCTTGAAAAGCTTTTCTCAAAAACTCCGAGCAACGGAGGCAAAGCGACGGAACCACAATGCAGTTCGGCAAAGCGTGACGTCACCCCATTCAAAGTGAATGGGAAGCGTCTCCGTTGAAGCACGCGACGCTGCCGTGTGGACCGTGTGGACGTACCGTGACATGAATTAAAGACCTGCTTCCATTGCTGCAACAGGAACGACTAGTTCCACTATAATTAACCTGCATTGTCTCAACACACACAGTGAGCTTTGTTATTCCTCTAAATGCGTGCTAATGTTTATCAAACAAGAAATATACATTTGTACAGGTGATATACAGATTTAAGGTAAGTAAGATATATAAGTAAAAGCTATAGAGAAACTTTAAACAAAAAGTAGTATATTCGTACTAATGGGAATAAGCCACATTTTGGTCTCCTTCCAAGGGAAATATGTGGGTCTGCCCAACGCTTCAATATTTTAATTTGTAAAACGTTGTCTGCCCTGTGGTGCTGGCTAGGTATACAGTTAGTTTAGGAAATCATTTGGCTCCCTTTTGTGAAATGAAACCAAAAAGACACTCTGTGAAATGCTCAAAAAGTGTAGGATTTTAAGCTGTAAGTATGTGTAAGAACTTTCAACAGAAACACATATTCAATAACAAGTACTCGAAACTACTTCAACAGAAAAATATACGTTTTGAATCTTTCTAATTGCTAATCCTTTCCCTCTCTTTTCACTGGAAACAGATGTCTCTAAGTGATGAGTGAAGCATCTCAGATTGGATCTCACAGAGGAAACACCTCTAATCCTCCAGTGTCAGCCTGGCGCCTCAGCATGATACAAGTTCTGCAATCAGCGCCTCTTGACTCCGATATGAGGAACAACAGCACTGATAAGCCAACGTCTCCATCCGAGCTGAGAATATACACAGGGCTCGGGGGTGAAACGCTGTATGGAAACAGGCTCGTGAGATGCTACCGGCTACATGAATACAAACACAGGATCCATACATGCTGTGTAAATAGATGTGGGACTTATTCATAAGAGAAAGCTATAATTCATTGGCTAATATAATATTTGCTCCAAAAATAACTGAGTGGAGATTGATGGAGGTTGTGTGAGGTGGTACAGGTCAGGAAGCAGGATGTTAACCACACCCTTCATTAATATTATCAAGCCTCTGGATTTCAGTGAATCAGATAAAGGGTGACACAGAGGTGACACATTTTATGATGTGATAGGGCTTGGCATACTACGATATCTCACCTAATATAACAGTTACAGTTTTAAAGCAAGATTATGTCGCAATAACATCAACAATTATGTAACAGCAGAGGCTAAGTCTCTACTACAACACATCAAATGTTTATTACTACACTTAGTCCGGTTCAAATTGATCAAATGATATTTGAAATGATAATGGGAGTTGCTCATTGACCGGCACAAATATCTGGTGACCATTTCCTTTTGTTCTCTGGAGGAGGACACACCCATGACTTCTCTACACGGAGGGGAAATGTACTCCTTATATACCCAGTATTTAAAAGAAAATCTAAAATGGGCTAAAAATTGACAAACTACAACACTTGGAAGTGATTTTTAAGCGATTAAAACACAATAATATATTATTCTATAATAAGATACTACTTTGAAAGGAGCCATTATGCATAATTAGGTACTTAGTTATGACTTGTAGCTGATAATACTTAATAATTTAGGACTTTTAATTGTAATGGAGTATTTTAAGACCAAAGAATGTATACTTTTACTTAACTAGAGGATACTTCCAACTCTGTCCACACATTAAAACAAATCTGTACGCATAAAATACTTAATATTCAAAGCAAACATACTATAAATACTGACTTTTATTACTTAGTTTACTATCTCAATGTTATAATATGTTCATTTTGATATCTCGGTGTTCCCTTAATTGATTTATTTCAATTAACTAACTCACTTTCTTGACTGAACAGCTGTTTATGCTAGTTGTTCAATATTTCGTCTGTGGCTTCTCCCTTGTGTTGTGAATGCAAAGCATCCATTGAGCTGTGCAACATGATCCAGGTCAACAAACTGTATATGAAAGATGAAATGAAGACCAGCTTCCATTACTGTGACAAGAAAGACTGGTTCCTCTTCAATTAACCCCCCGTGTGTATTCACTCAACACACTGAGCTTTGTTATTCCTCTAAATGTGTGCTAATGTCATGATGTAGGGTTTAAAAAACACTGCTTGAGGCCCGTTTTAAAGATATTATCTCAACATAAAATGGGTTGGGATCTTACCTTGTGTTGCGTCCGGCGGAGTGAAGGCCTCTCCTACAAGGTTACAGGTGAATTAGTGACTTTGTGCAGTGAAGTACAGCTGGCTTCCCCCTCCTGTGTGAGAGCTGAGTGCGTGTATCACAAAGGGCTGACTCTATTTGTTTCCACACCCAGGTTAGAACACACCTGCAATTTCCTGCCTCAATATTTACAGTACAACAACCTTAAATACGCCTCTCCGTGCATCGCCCCTCCTCTAAAAAAAAAAGGTATATCTAAAAGGAGAAACCGACTTGGGAGTAATGGATGACATGTAACAGGATTAGGTTATCAGCAGAGGTGGGAAGTAGTGGAGTACAAATACTTGTTACTGTATTTAAGTACATTTTTCTGGTATCAGTATTTTACTCCTTTACACTTCTGACGACTTTTTTTAACACAAATCCCTGTACTTTCTACTTCTTACATGTTGAACCCAAATCCCTGTACTTTCTACTTCTTACACTTTGAACACAAATACCTGTACTTTCTACTTCTTACATGTTGAACCCAAATACCTGTACTTTTACTTCTTACATGTTGAACACAAATACCTGTACTTTTTACTTCTTACATGTTGAACTCAAATACCTGTACTTTCTACTTCTTACATGTTGAACCCAAATACCTGTACTTTCTACTTCTTACATGTTGAACTCAAATACCTGTACTTTCTACTTCTTACATGTTGAACCCAAATACCTGTACTTTCTACTTCTTACATGTTGAACTCAAATACCTGTACTTTCTACTTCTTACATGTTGAACACAAACACCTGTACTTTCTACTTCTTACATGTTGAACTCAAATACCTGTACTTTCTACTTCTTACATGTTGAACACAAACACCTGTACTTTCTACTTCTTACATGTTGAACTCAAATACCTGTACTTTCTACTTCTTACATGTTGAACTCAAATACCTGTACTTTCTACTTCTTACATGTTGAACTCAAATACCTGTACTTTCTACTTCTTACATGTTGAACTCAAATACCTGTACTTTCTACTTCTCTCATTTCCCAAACAGCTGGTTCCTTTAGTCTGAATGTGTGTTTGATGCGTGATCATTATTCTTTAGAGTCATTGCGTGCCTATTGATTTGAACACGATCCGTGTATCCATCACTTCCTGGTCTTCTCTAAAGAAGAGGGACCAATGGAAACGTTGTCATGTTGCCGTTGTTCAGCATGGAAACATTCATTAGCTAACAATGACATTATTGTTCTATTAATATAAAGGGAGGTCAGGTACTCTTTAAAACAGCTGCTAGCTATGGGTACTTTTTACTGAAGCACATTTCAAAGCCTCTTTACTTTGACTTGAGTGCACTTTAACATCTCTGGTTATCAGGATACAAAAAAAAGGTAACTGTATTTTCTTAGAGGTCATAAAATAAATCAGATTACTGTCACGTTTTATAAAATGTTGGATTACTAGCAGGATGAATGGAGAAGGACTCAAGCCTCTCTCTTCTGACTGTGTTGTAGTCACATAGTAACTGTGATTACGTCCCTCTCAGCTCAGTGTGCATATCAGGAGCCGCTTGACACCAATTATGCATTTCACAACGGTTACAACTAGCAGATGGGGGAATTGGACTCAAGCATCTCCTTGTGCTGTTGGAACGGCATCAGAGGCTTTCTGTGGATAAGTCTCTCCTCCTCACACGGACACTGGAGGAGCAACGCTGGACTTCATTGAAGGTTTTGTTCAGGGATTTGATCTCCGAACAGACGAGGCATCGGCAGCTTTTGTTTTTCAATACGTTTGCTGAAAGTGGGGTTGTGTTAACGTGCTGTATCCAAAGTGATGTGTAGAATTGGACGTGAAGAAGAGTGTTTGCAGAGTGTGGATGTGTAGTCAAACACTTAATTGTAGGTAAAGACAAATGCATTGTGGGTTGGTTGCTTTTACAGAGAAGGATAACCTTGCAGTAAGCGTCATGGATGATTAGTATACACAAATCTCTACCAGGGAATCTAGAAAAACAATCAGATTGTTATGTAACTGCTGGTTAAAGTTTCTCTTACCTTCGACCACGGCTTTTCATTTTTAGATCCAAACCTGGGCTCCATTATGACAATATGATCATTTCAACGACGTGGTGAACTTTAGTCCCCACATATCTGGGGAAAAGAGAAATAAAACCTCCACAGGAGAAGGAGTAGGACAAGGCTCTGTAATGCCTAATCCACTGCTGCAGTTAAAGTCGCTGCGACGTAAGCGGAAGCTAAAAGTTCACATCAAGATATCACATGCTGCTTAGCGCCTCTTGGTTGCTCATTAACCAGTTCATATTCATACAATAAACACATCTGCAGATCATTGCAGACAAAGAAGCTCGACCCTTTGTTGAAGTAGTGTCTTCTTGATTAAAAGGCCTTAATTGCACCATGTATAATAAAACACATTGAACTTAACAATGCAAGTTAGCCTTTCTGTAGCATCTGTTGAATTGTTTTACATTACAGTACATTTTCACATTTTAAAGGGGTCCTATTTGGGTTTTCCCTTTCCTGTAGTGTGTTATATAGGTTTTTGTACCCTCTATTTTCCCCTTTCAACACTGTATCTTAAATAAACGCACCCTTAGAACCACAAAATATATTTTAAACAGAAAAGAAAAACGTCCCTTAATATTCATCTGATTTTCTAGCCACTAGGGGGCAGCAGAAACAAGCCCGTAAACACAACATTGATATATTATCTCTTTAAAATTGGTCAATGCATCAAGCTGGAGCTACATTCATTTCACAATTTACATTTAGTCATTATGTCGATACAACCATATAAATATTGCAACTGTAAGGTTGATAAGTCATTACACCAAACTGAGATTGTGCAAACTTGCAACTTTAATAATGTTGTACAGTACGATTTCAACAGCAGTCTTTACAATGTCCCGAACCCTCGTTTACCCCAATAAATAGAATTTCATTTATTCTAAGCTAATTATTATATTTTCCTCAACGTTTCACATGTATTGTTGGACGGTGATGTCACAACGTTTTTTTTTTTCAAGGTTAATTTTTTCAATTTACAGTCACTGTCAAGAATCAAATGACGTCATTCAGTCATAAATCACATTGAATTGTAGAAATCTTTGGTAAATTTAACAATTCAATGCCACTAAACTCAAAGAGCTCTAACAGGCTATACATTTCTCCAATTTCTTATTTTTTTCTCAAATTAAATGACAATTAACAAAGACTTATTTTCAATTCAAGATTTAGCTAATACGCAATTGGAGACTTGAGTAAATACGCAGCATAAAAATGTGCACCCCATCACCTGCCACAACAAAACCAGCACAGTAATGAAGGCACTTCATTCTGTAAGAGAAGATAAATCACAGTTTGAATGAAAGGTCAGACGAGAAACAACGGCCTGCATAGCACAGCTCAACACAAACACAAAAAAGGTCACCCATCCAACAAAAACTCTTAGTTCTGTCTAATTTTTGGTAACTAAAATATTACTTGACAGGATAGTAAAACCTCCGCGATCTGATAGAAAAATTACTTTATGCATGTCTTGCTTAGAAACATATAGTATGTACATACAGTGATATAATCTTTTGTCAGTCCTGTACAAAGGATCCAGAGATGGAGAGACTCCCTACAGCGGCTGTGTCTTGATTTCAGTGGAAAGAGAGCAGGAAGTCCTCA
Organism: Harpagifer antarcticus; assembly: GCA_902827135.1. Taxonomy (NCBI): domain Eukaryota; kingdom Metazoa; phylum Chordata; class Actinopteri; order Perciformes; family Harpagiferidae; genus Harpagifer; species Harpagifer antarcticus. Next base: position 400,621 of record CADEHL010001099.1, read on the forward strand.
GAATCAGAGCCACAATAAGAGGAGAGTAGCCGAGGATTGAAAGTCCAGCTAGATTTGCCGTCTGCTACCTGTTCCTCACGCTCTGTAACAAACTGTAAACGTCCTCCTCCTTTGCTAAACCCTCAAACTGAGGAATCAGGTCCAGCAGCTCCGTGTCCGTCAAGTCGTCAAACCACGACTGCACTGGGACCTGCGGAGAGGAACACACATTTTATTAGTTTGAAGGGAATAAACTCAGCTGCTGCTTTATAGGTGAGGAGAGTTTTGGGTACATAATTAATGAGGAAACTGCATCAAAGGCACGAAGAGTGGCAGCAGCTCCACTGAGAAACTTCCCCACATGAGAGAAATCTCATAAAACTGGGAACACCGCCTGCGGCTCCAAGCTGTTCCTAAAACAACAGTTCTGAATAAAACTGACAACGACACACGGATATAAGGATTCACCATCATTAGCTAACTTAGCATATTATGCTAATGCTCATGTAGTGTCTATACTGTGACATGTTTCCATGCTTAAAGGTGGGGTATGTCATTTTGGAGAAACCAGCTCGAGTGCTCTAGAATTGCAAACTACGCAGCCGAAAAAAATCTGCCTCTATACTGATTGGTCAACCGCTTAGAGATGTCCCGCCCCTTAGCCAATCACGTACAATGTGTTGGAGCGTTGGCGATAGAAGCGAGAGTGCTACACAGTGATGTCACTATGCTCCAGAAGTAACCACAGGCGTTTCACTCACTGCGTTCTCAGGGTGGAAGATGTAGGAGGCAGGTGAGTTGTCTACGATGATGACTTTGCTGATCTCTCGGCCCAGCCGGCTGAGGTCTTTGACGTAGTTTCCTCTGTGGAAAACACAGGATTCCCTGAAGAGCCGGGCGCGAAACACCCCCCACTGATCCAGGAGGTCCGCCACAGGGTCAGCGTACTGACAGGAGAACAACGAGCATCAGGTTAATATGATCTGTGTAAATCTCTTTTCGTCATCTTAGGTGTCAAACAAACAAACTGTTAGAGCCAGTATTTAGTTTGTATAAGAAAAGCCACCTAATTGTGACGTCTGTAGTCAACACACTATAAAAGACTACAATTCCCACGGCGCCTCCTCTAAAGTGACAGTGATGGGCAACCTGTCAGAAAGACGCCATCACAGTTTTTAACCGTTCAATTACCCGTTAAGTTATATAAGCCTTATTTTCTTTGTTGCATGTGTAAACGTTTGATATTTTACACATCGCATAACATCATCTAAAAACCATCGGAGGCCAAGCAACTCTTTTAATTAATATAAAGGAAATAAAACAATTTAAAAATGTCTGTTTAAGGCGTCTAGTGGCTTGATAGAAAAACAAGGAAGGAAGCCACGACACGAACCTTGGCTAAGCTCGCTGTGAAGAGGACGCATTCAAAGAGATCCCCCATCTTCTGGAGGAACTCGTCCACGTGCGGCCTCTTCAGCACGTACACCTGGAACAGAGACACACATGAACACAAACACAACACAACTGTTGATTACCGAGAACAAACCCAATCAGTCTCACCTGAGTGCTCATGAACTGATTCCCAGTATACTTAATGGGAAAAGCTGTTATGGTTTATAATACTTTTTTGAACTAATTACATTCCATGTTTCGACCCTTATGAAGTTAAACATGTTGGCAGTCTAACAGAGTTTGACTTCCTCAACACAATAAAGCATAATTTACATTAATAATAAGAATGTAAACATAGCTAGGCTTTGGGACAGCGGGGTATGCTCGCAACAAGTTATGATTACAGCCCTTACTCAATTCTGATTGGTCAATTCGGACATTCCAGAGAGTGTCACTTTTCGCTAACAGACCGTTGCTAGGGAGAACAGCTCGTTGCTACGGGAGAACAGACTGCTGCTAAGGGGAATAAAGGAACTGTGTGCAGTCATATCCACAGCAAAATGTCCTGTAAATGTATAGACTTTGAAAGTGAGATACAAGAATCTGACCGGCATGAGAGGATAAGACATTTTTCAAACAATACCAAACCACACACACATTTCTACTCGATCACATCCGCTGTTTCTGCTGGTCTTCGTTCCTCTTCAGGGGGTCTCAAGCGGTTAGCTGCTGCCCCCAAGTGCAAGTAATCAAGAATAGGCCGAAACAGATAGGGAAAGCCTATCCTGGATTACTTGAACCCGGTCACAGCTACAGTCCAGACGCAGGACATACACCTTAAAACAGCAAACGTGGTGGTCTAATGGATAGTGAGGTGGGCTGAAGATCGGAAGGTTGTGAGTTCAAATCCCGCCAGGAACACCACCACTAGTGTGCCCTTGAGTAAGGCACTTAGTCCTTAGTTACTCCAGGGAGAATGTCCCTGTAATTGTAAGTCGCTTTTAAGCGTCAGCTAAATGTAATGTAATGTAATGGAAACCAACATGTCTGCAGGTGCATCAGTGCCTCTGTTTCTTCTTTACTGACATGTGTCTGTCTGTACAGCGAGCACAGACACAGAGAATACTTTTAATACATTCAGAGAGGAGTGTTGAGCTGTCCCAATTCTTCTTTCTTAGCGGTTAGATAAGAGAGAATAATAAAATAGTAAAGGGAATAAAATGGAGCCCCAGCTTCCAGGGGAGATCTTGCAAAGTAATACATGTTGTTTTATTTAGGTGCACTTCTGGGAGTCCTTCCTATCTGAGCAGCATTACCTGGTGAACGGTGCCATCAATCTCCACCGGGACGATGAAGTCGGCATTGCTGATGGGCTGCAGGAAGACAAGACGAGGAGAAAGGACTCAAACATTGTCTAAATAGCACAATTTGACAGGGAAACCGCTAAGATTCAAGATTCACAGGTGTTATTGTCATATGCACAAAGCTACAGTGTAGACATGGCAATGAAATGCTTCTGACCTGAGCTCCTCCAACAATGCAACATATACAATAAAATACAAAATGAAAAGTAGTGCAAAAAGTCTATATACATGCCCATAGAGAGGCGAAGTCCCTCCCTTTCCGGGGAGCTCCATGGGACCTTATTTCGGAAAAAGTATGTATTGAAGTCGATGGAGAGAGAAAAGTTATCTTTCGATCCCGTTTGAATTGTGCCACGAATGACACATATGATGTTAAAAGATCATTTTGATTGATTGATTGATACATTTATTTCGAACAAGTAAAATAAATAATTACAAAAACAAAATAAATGTTGCAGTGCATAGTGATGTAAGAGAAATCAAAACAAAAAAATGTCATTTACAACAACAGCAGCATTAGCAACATAAAAATTCATTTTGCAAGTAAAGAAAATGTGTCGTAAAACTTGTTTTTGTGTGAAACCGCTCAATGAACTACATCTCCCATCTCGCACCACACACCACCAAGATGGCCGTCACGTTGGAACATTTCACTCCTTTCTTTCAGAACGAGGCGGAAAGTATTAAAAGAGGAGAAAATCACTCCAAGTCTGGGCACGTTGGGAGCTGCACACACACACAAGGGGAGTTAGTCGGTTCCTAAGAGCCAGCATGCGGGACCGGGACTCTGGGATTTGTAGTCTTTCTAGTTGCGTATTTTTCATAGTCTTATATTTCAACAGTTTTACGACAAACTGTGACTTTTTTGATAATCTTTCTCTCTCCATTGACTTCAATACATAATTTTTCCGAAATAAGGTCTCATGGGTCGGAAGCAGATGGGCGGGACTTCGCCTCTCTATAGAATATGATATGTACAAGAACAGAATATGAAATTAAATAATATAAATTAAGACGAAATGAAAGACGGTTTATTGCGGTGATTATATGAATTGGCAGATTGCAGATGACAACAGCTAAACCACATGCCCACATTTCTGATAAAAGACGGATAGAGAAAGGTGAAATACTCTGGGAAGGTTTTACATAATGTGCTTTCCTTTGTTGTTGAATAGAAACCAGAAGAGACTCCGTGGAGGAACCTGAGCACGATGACAGACGTGAACACGAACAGAGTGCCGACTTGTGTCATCGTTAAAAGCCAGAAAAGGGGAGAGGAGAGGTGCGAGAGGTGGAGGAGGGAGATGGATGCCGGAGGGCTGTGGGCGGATGGAAGTGGAGGGAGTAAAGACGAGGATGAAAGGAAAAGGTGGGAGGCACGCCGGTGTCAAATCCAGAAGAGAGAGGGAGAGATGTGACAGGAAGCTCAGAAATATGTTTTTTAGAAGCTGCTCTCACCTGTTTGGATCGTTTTTAGCAAAACAAGCAGAGGATTTTCTAGAAGTATAATTTAATAATATACTATAATTAATCCACTGATAAGAAGAATATATTTTATTCATTTACAATCCTGCTTTAAAAACTCTAAAGCTAAGTTGCACGGTGAATATTTTTCAACCTCCCTACTACTACTACTACTAAATCAACTTTAGCGACAACTTTATTTAAAGGTGGGGTAGGGAGGTTTGAGAAACCGGCTCGAGATACACTTGTTGTTATATTCCATGGAATGCTCTTAACATCCCGATAGCAATGAATATCTGAAGTGCTTTGACAAAAAATCCATAAAGAAAGTCATCAGTGGAAGCCGTGGCGCTGTAGAAAGCTCGACCAATCATCTGAGCCGGCTAAAGTAACTGGATGGCCTACCTGCCTGTCAGCCTTCCATCTGGGCACAAACTTATCTCGTGCCCTCATTGGTCATGTGCGCGTTCGTGTGTGTTGGAGGAGGGGCTCTGTGAGGAAGTGGCAGATTCTTTCCGGCTGTGTATTTTCAAATTCTAGCGCACTCGAGCTGGTTTCTCCAACAGGACCTACCCCACCTTTAAGATGTATAATCATTGAGATGTCGGAGCATCTGGATTATTTTTACAATTACGAAAAACGGGTCAGAAATTGTCAGTAAATTAGCGAACTAACTAATTCGGCTTTAGTTAGACTTAACTAGCTGGAGTCTAGTTACTAAAATAAATATCTTCTGCCTGTATTTATAATTCCTGACAATACACACTTTTAATGCAATGAAAATGTATATATAAGATGTTTGGTGTAGTTATGACGTTTACCCATCCACGGTATATTTATTTCACATTTTTATTCATGTAATCTATTTAATCTATTTTTCCTGGACATTTATAAGGTTGTCTATACTATCTCTATATTTTTCATTGTTATGTTAGTTTGCACAGACAGCTAATGTCCCTTTTTGTTGTTTTTAAATCACGTGGGTTTGCTATCCTGGCTCCAAAATGGTGGAATGAGCTCCCCATTGACATCAGGACAGCAGAAAGCTTACACACCTTCCGGCGCAGACTGAAAACTCATCTCTTTCGACTCCACCTGGAGCGATAGAATTACTAACAAAGCACTTATATACTAATAAAGGACTGGCTTCTCTAAAGCCAGCTGAGTAGCACTTGAAATGTTTGGCTCTATGATACCTGATGTACTTTATGATTCTGTTTTCTTCAAGGTTGTGTCTTCCTGGTCGAATGTACTTATTGTAAGTCGCTTTGGATAAAAGCGTCAGCTAAATGTAATGTAAATCAGACCATGTGTCATCACAGAATAATGAGGCTATTTCAGGTGAAGAAGGAATTAAAGTAACTTGTATACATTTAAGCGTGGCCTTTTTTAAAGTTAACTCTAAACCAGCTGTGATTGAATATAACCCTTCCCACATGCCTTATGGTAGTGCTGTATGTGTGAATATAAGCTTCACACAAGCTACAGTTCAGTGCTGCCCAGCAGAGGGGGTGTTCGCCGTAAGAACACACACACTTTGACCCGACACTCATCACCTGTTTCATATCACATTTCTAGATACAGTGGAACAATGGTTTTACTGTACACCAGATGTTTTGGTGATGCAAGAGTGAGTCAACGCAGAATCAGAGATCTCATACAGATGTTTACGAGATGACGAAATCCAGCCGTGATTAATGCTCACAGCAGAAAACATAAAGCCTTAAACTGCGAATAAGCCTCTTGAGACATTTTGTAACATTGGTTCAGCGGTTGGACGAGTCTGAAATAAATGTCCCTTCCTTTTATTATAATCATATACTGTATATCCAGACGTTTTCACACATCCAACACACACTGCATCTAATCCCGAGGCAGGCCAAGGGATTATCTTTTCATCCATAGCATACTGGATAAAGCATATGTGATGTGTTGTGTAACATCTCCTTTTTAGTCTACATCCATCTGTGCACAATGACATGTCAGTTCGGCTTCTTTCTCCGCACTAATGGTCTTATCCGAGATGTCGTTTTTTGGATTCTTTTGTTCATAATTACATCTAGAAATAAACAATCTACAGGAAATCCTGCAGGCCTTTGAATGGAAACTGAAAAGGCGAACGTGCTTGTCGCTTCCGTTTCCCTCTCTCTCGCCTGAATCCATTTCCTACTGATCTCTGAGCTAAATGCATTTTGACTGGCTAAATATATATGTGAGTTTGTGACTTGTTTTGTCCGGGGAAGGAAAATAAAAAGCCTTCAGATTATCAGAACCAGGACTTCTGCGAAATTCATCCCGCAGTCATTCAAGGCAACAGTGTTGGACACACCCGTGTGTGTGTGTGTGTGTGTGTGTGTGTGTGTGTGTGTGTGTGTGTGTGTGTGTGTGTGTGTGTGTGTGTGTGTGTGTGGCCTTGTACTGCTGGCGTGTGACTGTAATGGGTGGGTCCAGCAAATGAATTCCCAGTCATGTGCAGATGTGTTTTCTCTGCAGTTCTTTCAATAAACAAATAGTTTCCCTTCACTGCTCGGTAAAACTAGTGCTCACACACTTCAGCTTCACCTTGAGCTGTTGTAGCACACCTCTCATGCTGAGGACAAAGAGGCACACACACACACACACACGCGCACACACACACACACACACACACACACACACAGGATCAGCTGGTGGTGAGGCAGAGCTGAAGTGGGTCACCAGGTGTGTCAGCAGAGGAGTAAATATGGCTCTATAATTTTTCACCTGTCTTATAAATATCAGGAATCCTGCTAAAAATAGTCCTGCTATTCTTTAAACCGAGCTTTTCTAATAGTGAACGTACGGTGTCTTCACCGTTGCAATAATGTGCTTACCGACATCTTTCCTGTGTGTACTTCAGTGATGCTAGACCTCATGCTAATTGTTGCGATGTCACCGCACCCACATTTACAGCAAAGGATGGCATCTCCGGGATTTCTGTATAATCCTATTATCCCTCTCAGGGTGTAGAATAACAGCACGACACGACTAAAACCACGAGAGCCTGTTAACTCAAAGTGTGTGTTTATGTGTGTGTGTGAGTGGTGAAATACCTTGAAGGAGCTGTGGACCAGGGTCTCATCGAGGTCGATCACCACACAGTTTTTGCCGTAGTCAGCTTTACTGACCTCCGGCAGCAGGGACTTGGCTGGAGGCTGCAGAGATACACACACACACACACACACACACACACACACACACACACACACACACACACACACACACACACACACACAGGTTGTAATATAGTGTGTAAACAGAGGTTAATTAGCGGGAACATATTGCAAATTACGCTCACACACACTCCTACTGAGGGTGTGATGATGGCTCAGTGTGGGAGATGCCTCGGGGGAATCACTTAATAAACATTTAACAGAATAAATTAGCTATAGAAAGGGGGCGAGGTATTTGTTTATCTACAAGAATCTATCCACAATTTATAATGACTTTATCAGTAAAGCATCTGTTATTCAAAATGCCAGATCATTGATAAGTTGTGAATTATGATTAAGGCCACTCTAGGTGGGTCAAATCTACAAAAGCTGACTACAGGGACGACGAACACCATGCAGTTAGATAGATAGAGAGATAGTTAGATAGATAGAGAGATAGATAGATAGATATATAGATATATAGATAGATAGATAGATGGATAGATAGAGAGAGAGAGATAGGTACTTTATTGTAATAGTCCTGCATTAACAGTCTGCTCATCAATCATTAAGTCTATAATATAATAACATCTATTACAAATGTACGCCTTCAAATTGGTTTTAAACTCACCAAAAGCCTTAAATCTAAACATATTTAACTTAAAATGATATAAAACTGCTGAATACTGAGAATATTCCTTCTTGACAATAACATCTAATATAAAACCCTACATGTCCTGCTGGTAATATAATAATAACACATTTTCTTATGTTCCGATGTGCGTTTTTCTGTTCGAGTCCCTGCTGATTTCCCCTGTTTTACGTCATATTGACATAGCACACATGTGACCGTGCTGCCTTCAGGGTCAGGGGGAAAAAAGAGTCACACTTGTGTCCTCTGCCAAGCAGTCTGTTACAGTCAGACAGGCAGATGGTGCTGCCATGGGCGGCGCACACACACACACACACACACACACACACACACACACACACACACACACACACACACACACACACACACACACACACACACACACACACACACACACACACACACACACACACACACACACACACACACACACACACACACACACACACACACACACACACACACACACACACACACACACACACACACACACACACACACACACTCCTAAACAGAGGTGAAGAGCAAGGACTCTCACCTACGCTCATTAATGTGCTGCTAGCCATTTTCTGCATGTATCTGCATTTTTGCTAGACTGTATTTATCATGTCTTATCCCGGGACTGCACACTGATGCATCATGGGAATAATTCCCCGTGAGCAAGGTCAATGAAGGACGCCCCGTGAGGTCCGTGATGACTCTGATTTACACATGCAGGTTGAGCAGAGAGAGAATGACCGAGACCTTGACATTTTCACCGTGATAAATGAGACCTTCACCTGCAGCCAGGGGGCGCTATCCCAAAGTGATTATGCTAGAGCACCAAACCTATTTGGAAATCATTTAATTGATCACCTTGAAGCAGACACATTTAAAACACAGATGCTGGAAAACACCTTTGTCTGTTGGACGTAAAGGTGTTTAGCCTAGAGAATAGGCAATATAGGCCAAACGCAATATTTCAAATTAATTTCAATACAAGCAGCTTAAATGACGGAAATATTTCTACTACTTCGAAACCAGGACAAAAGCAAGCAATACATACGTGTGTTTTTCTAAAATTCTCATCATGAAAGAATATGGAAAACATTTCTATCCAAGTGTCATTGAGATTCAGGGATTATATGGACAGTAGGAATCGGAGTAATCTAATTTAACAAATAGGTGTTCATTACACCCTTACATTTTATGTTCAAGACTCTTCAACATACATTTGATTTAGCTCTGGATTTAATATGGGGATTTAATTTGAGGATATATATGAATGCTAGCAGGGAAGGAGTGTCTATATTTCTGTTGTTGGTGCTATTCGACGTGGTATTGATGATATTTTTGCAGCGAGACAACAACACAACAGCGATGTCTTGTTTGTCTGCTTCTGTGTTGGTTTTAACCCTCTGTTATAATAAACACACAGACGTGTTTTATTCCATGGCTGTTCGAGGTATTTGAGTCTCCTCAGTCCTCTGACCCTGAACACTAAGAGCAGACCTCCTCGCCACATGCACTTCCTGTCTGCTGGGAGGTGTAGTTTAAAGCTTGGCTGCGATGCGGCACGCTGAGAGTGTGAATATCCTAAATTACAGTGAACCACAGGCAACCGCGCAGATTCAAAAAATAGCTAAATGAATCGCAGCGTCAGCACAAACAGAGAGAAAAGAACCGATAGAGTACACATCATTGGAGCCGCCCTTCTGATGGACGGACAGGACTTCATTTAGTGCATAATCACAATGTAATACTTCATTTAATCAAGTGTTTTTAGAGCCGTTCTGCAGCGGTTAATGAATTGAATCTAATAAGGAATCAATGTTCTGTTCCAGGGAGACACAAAGGCAGATACATCATATGATAATACATGGGTTATGGTTGCTGCAGAAAGACGGCACACCACACCACATGCTGCTACACGTGATTAAGCACAGCGAGATGGTGTATGTAATAATACATACACCGGGGAGGGGGATGACCTGGACCTGGTCACACTGGAGGAAACACACAGAGAGAAAAGGGAAATATTGGGTGGAGAAAACAGAAAAGGGAATGAAAAAACATCTAAATTCTGATCAAATATGCAGGCAGAAAGAAAAGAGAAGCAGAGGAGAGAGAACGAGTTGCTGAAACACAACATAGCTGCCATAGTAACAAACACGGCTGGCCAGAGATCCAGAAACAGTACACTGCTGGGAGCCGGGCCAACTTCACAGCAACAAGGCTTTTTATGGAGAGGTTCGCTCGGTTCACTCTGAACTAATGGGAGCTCATCTTGTGCTTGAGGAAAAGTAGAAGTACTCAGATCTTGTGCTTGAGGAAAAGTAGAAGTACTCAGATCTTGTGCTTGAGGAAAAGTAGAAGTACCCAGATCTTAAGTAAAAGTAGAAGTACTCAGATCTTGTGCTTGAGTAAAAGTAGAAGTACTCAGATCTTGTGCTTGAGGAAAAGTAGAAGTACTCAGATCTTGTGCTTGAGGAAAAGTAGAAGTACTCAGATCTTGTGCTTGAGGAAAAGTAGAAGTACTCAGATCTTGTGCTTAAGGAAAAGTAGAAGTACCCAGATCTTAAGTAAAAGTAGAAGTACTCAGATCTTGTGCTTGAGTAAAAGTAGAAGTACTCAGATCTTGTGCTTGAGGAAAAGTAGAAGTACTCAGATCTTGTGCTTGAGGAAAAGTAGAAGTACTCAGATCTTGTGCTTGAGGAAAAGTAGAAGTACTCAGATCTTGTGCTTGAGTAAAAGTAGAAGTACACAGATATTGTGCTTGAGTAAAAGTAGAAGTACTCAGATTCTGTTCTTGAGTAAAAGTAGAAGTACTCAGATCTTGTGCTTGAGTAAAAGTAGAAGTACTCAGATCTTGTGCTTGAGTAAAAGTAGAAGTACTCAGATCTTGTGCTTGAGGAAAAGTAGAAGTACTCAGATCTTGTACTTGAGTAAAAGTAGAAGTACTCAGATCTTGTGCTTGAGGAAAAGTAGAAGTACTCAGATCTTGTGCTTGAGTAAAAGTAGAAGTACTCAGATCTTGTGCTTGAGGAAAAGTAGAAGTACTCAGATCTTGTACTTGAGTAAAAGTAGAAGTACCAGAGTGTAGGAATACTCTGTCACAGTAAAAGTCCTGCATTCAAAATGTTACTCAAGTGAAAGTAGAAAAGTATTCTCATCAAAATATAGTGAAAGACAGTAAAAGTAGTCTTTGTGCAGATTGGTCCATTTCAGAATAATATATATGATAGGTTTTATAATGATTGATCATGAAAGTGTTCTCAAAGCTGGTGAAGGTGCAGCTAGTCTGAATGGCTTTGTAGACTGCAGGGTAGCTGGTGAAGGTGCAGCTAGTCTGAATGGCTTTGTAGACTGCAGGGTAGCTGGTGGATTTACTCCAGGTGGAACTAAAGTCTGATTCAACACTTGATTAGATTTCACATCATTCATCCAGATCTGTGAAGTAACTAAAGGGATTAAATACATGTAGGGGAGGAAAAGTACACAGTTTACCTCTGAACTGTAGAGGAGAAGAAGTATGAGATTCTCAAAATTGTACTTAAGTACTTGAGTAAATCTACTTTGTTACTTCATCCCACTGTTTACAGGTAGTGGAAATGTGCTCCATTTATAGCCCTCTGTACCTTCAGAGCGATGTGTTTGCGGAGGCTTTTGGCGCCTTTTCCCGCTTCACACATCCTCACTACACTGGTCAGAGTGTGTGTGAGAAGAGGGGGAGGCGTAGGTGCCCGGCAATCCATCAAACACACACACACACACACTCACAGACACAGGGCCCACTTTATGGGGGATTAAAAGCAGTACAAGTGTTGTCATGGTAAAAGCGAGTGTGTCTACAGTGTGTGTGCGTGGGCAGATATCGAAGAATGCGAGATGGGAAGCCAGCCCGTATTTTTCAAGCAGCCGATGGTAAACAAGCTCTCGGTTCATCTGGTTTGAAGCAGCTGGAAAAAATGTTGTGGAGGGAGCTCAGCCTCAGCTCTCTGGAGGAGAAAGCAAACCCCTAACACGCTCTCAAACAAATCATGCTGTCATAAAACATCAAGTAATACACGGAGCTTCACCTTGGGAGGACTGCCGTTCTCCTCGGGCGGCGGGGGCAGGGACAGGGTCTTGTTGTTGGAGGGTGGGGGGTCCGCGTGGTAGTCATTGTAGTTTCGGAAGCAGCAGAAGAAGGGGCTGAAGATGCTCCGGCTGCGATGCTTCTTTAGGCTGCTGTTTGACTGAGAGACTGGAAGAGATAAGGAGAAGAGAGAGTGAGGTTATCTGCATTTAGACAACGTTTCAGCAATACCAGACAAACTTATTTCAAAGAGCCTTGTTACGCTTTTTGGGGTGTTCCCTCTCCTGTAGTGTTGTATAGGTTCCTGTGCACCTACATGTTCTGCAAAATGTCTCCCAATCATTCAAATGGTTTGAATTTTTAATGTGTTAAATGCCATTAATAACACGATGTCTTGACTCGGTGCCATTTCCCAGCAATGCCAGCTGCTGAGAAGCTTTTACATGAATTAAAACGCTCTCTGAATCACATGCACTTCAACCTTGAAATCGCAATAAAATAAACTTTACCCTGCCTATTTCAAAGTCTGTGTAACGTCCGATGCTCCGTGTGACGGCTCGCTGTCAGACAGACTGTGTTTCACACGCATCAACGCATCACGGTGACCGAAAGCGGCTGAGACGTACAGTTTGTGCTGCAACACAGCGATGGAGTGCAGGGACAAAAATAGCCTTCACCAGAGGCCTGTGGGAAGCCAGGCCGCTTAATTAACGTCAAGAGCAATATCAAATATGGGAGAGAAAGCGGCAGAAAATATGACAATTAAAGAGAACAATTATTTCAGATGAAATGCAAATTAGAACCTATATTTTGGAGACACACCCAGTTATTTTCACATGTTTGGGAATACTGCTGCAAAGCTCTGAGGAGAAAACACACACACACACACACGCACACACACACACACACACACACACACTGTATAGGTCCCTGGTTACATCATGCCTCCTTCACTGTCTCTGAAGCCCATGGCCTACTTTCACACTGGCGGAGCAGAAACCATCCGGCTCAAAGGGTCTGCTGTTATACATTTTCTATCATGGATTATAATGTAAATGTTCTGCCTGGATACAAATAGAAATGTGGGCACAAAGGCTGAAATCAGACATATCCCGAGGTGTTCCTGGAGTGGAAATCCTGCCACTTTAATCGCTTGAAAGGTGAGTTCTCAGCATGGAGATCCCAAATCTGTGCAGGACTTTGAAGTCTGTCCACAGGCTGCCTGCAGAATCATCTTCTTATTTGTGTTGGTGTCCCTCTTGCTGGCGTCTTGTTAACGTGTTCATGCAGCCGTGTGACACAGTTAGCCACGCTGAGACTTCAGATCCTGAAACTGTCCTCGGGCGTCTCCGGCTGGATCTGACAGACCGTGGTGGTTCGACTTCTTTCTTCTCTCAGGTCTTTGTAGTCCACAGCCCGAGCAGCTTGGGTAAACAAATGCTGCTATAGGTTCTGAACACACTGCCTATCTGAGAGAGGATTGAAGGAGATGTGCTGCTCTGTGGACTCGATGCACTCACTGTTGGGAACAAGTGCATTTGTTTATTACTTAGGAGTATGTTAGAAAGTGGTACCAAAAATGTATATTTTGTCCTCCAAAGATTGCATGAATTGCATCTTGGGTAACAGCAAAGATGTCTGAGACTCAAAGATATTTGGTTTTAGTGATTGCACAATTTCCAGTTTGGAGGGACCCTCGCTCACTCTCCTTAAACTTTCCTCAAACTCTTTGATGTCATGCTCTGCTCCTCCATTTTGAGACCATCTACATTTTCCCGCCCTGGTCCACTAACTCCGAATGAAAGCAGGTGGGAGAGCTGGAGCGGGACCGAGGGGGGAGAGAGGGGAGAGAGAGAGTCGATGGGTGGGAGAGTTACTGTGCCGAGACAGCCTATACTTGGGTCTGTTTCTTACTCCACCCCCTCCTGCACCACCACCACCCAAACAGAGCCTTCCTTTCTCCCCACGACACAAACAACATCGCCACACACACACACACACACACACACGTCGAGGCTCAGGGCCACATCATGTACAGTGATCAACAAACTACATACTTCACACACAAACTTTTTTTTCCTTCAACGTCTTTGCTCAGGAATGTGAATGGAGTCGGCTCGCCTTGCATAGTAATGCTCGGAGAATAACGGCCCAAAGGTTGCACCGAAGCCAAGAGGCTGCACGGTCTGTCAAATAACTAAAACACCCAGGAATGAACTGAGGCTTTAATTAGGGATCAAGCACACTGATATCAAAGCAGCGTGTTGCATGCAGGCTTGGGGAGTAACAGATGTATTACGTAATCAGGATACATATTGCATTGTCGGTGTATAGGCTACTGCCTGACTATGCTTCATGAAAGGCAGGTTTGATACTCAGATTAGATTACAGGTAACTTGTAATTCTAACGGAACACATTTTCCTAGTTGCATGCGAGTGGTTTTATGTAACAAAAGCTCCGATATGAGGCCGAGCTGCAGCCTCCTCAGAGCAGGTGCAGAATCCTTTCCCCTCTGAATACACTTCATTTGATCAGCATATTCCCTTGATGCGAGAGCTGCAAAAAGACGTCCCTTTATGGCCTGCTGAGCGTTAGGTAACAGTGATACAGTAGGCTCTCTCTCTGAGTCACATGTTCAACCACTAACACGTCCGGAAGAGGGAGAAAACGCAGGAAATTCTCGGCATTCCTGACAGGAAGAGATTACCACCCCGTGACCCACAGCGTGGACTAATGCCAGGCTCCGAGAGGGAATACGATCCCCCGGCTCAAGACTCTGGAGGTGGCCTCCCTTTACTTTAGCTTTAAAAACACATCAAGTCAAAAGACAACATGCCACGTTTAAAATACCACCAGAGGTTTAGGTTGAGCTGCTGGATGAAGGCTGCGAGGTTTATATCAGGACATTTGTCCCTCTGCAGCCAGAAGTAAGGCAGCAGAGCAAACAAGCAGAGGTTCATCAGGTTTATATATATCTGGATAACATTTTTTATAGTTTTAAACATCATTTCTTTGATATGTCGGCACGTCAATGGACCTCGTAACATTTATTGAAGCCTGGAAGTGAATAAAGGAGTCCAATAGAGGGGTTTTATTTTAACCCTGCAATGATGTTATTATATTGTCTTTTATATACTTTAACTATTGCAGTCTTATACAAAATGTCATTTTGTTCTGCTGATTTGATGTGGCAGCTTTGGCTTCATGGTTGTATGAAAGGCACTCATAAAGAAAGGAAAGCTGTGTGCACAATAATATCGTAATAATAATGTATTTGTATTGGTAGTGCCGGGTAGTGCCTGTGTGCAGTACCGGGGGGCATGAAGGTGAACGTGAGAGCAGTCCATGAGAAGGAGCATTTTAAATAATTCAGATGGAAAGCAGCCTGGTTTAAAATGGCACAGCCGGGTTCTTAACATACACCGAAATAAAACAGCCGGGAGCCGAAAGGATTTCCATCTCTGTTTCAGGAAATAAGAAGACACCAGCAGTGACAAATGACCCGTCATCACCTCAAGCAGTGGGCAGGGGTTTTAGATAATCTTTCCGATCACTGAGATGTTGACATGGGGCTTTGGCATTAAAAAGTGGAAGCAGCAGTCTCTGGCTCTGGCTTGGGGAGTAAGGGATAACATGTTTACCCATTAGCCCATTATTGTAACACCGACAGGTACTACACTATGAGCCTGGAGCCTGCAGAACAAGCAGTGGGGAGCTCTGTGTCAGCAGAATAACTTTGTGTTAGGAATCCCTGCAGTATTACCTCCTACTGTGAAGAAGCTAAGAATAGAAAACACTTCTTAATTGAATGCATCTAAATTGCTACATCCACGCTTCTCTTGGCAATGTTTTAATTATCTCTTTGTTGTTTTACATGTAGGAAAATGTGTGTCATCTTCAAAGGGATAGTTCTGTTTGATTAAAGTCTAAATATAGCAAATGTCAGTCTCGTGGTCCATCACGTCTATCTCAACTAGTAGATTGATTGCTTAACGAAGATGGTTAACTCGTAAACAAAGCATTGTAAGTACTATTATTATAGGCATGTCAGCATATTGAGAATATCCTTACAGAGTTATTTAGGCTTCTAGTTTTATAATTAATCATTTGTTTAGTTCTGTATGTAAAATAACTACTGAGAGACAGCAGTGCCATCCCAACACACAGATTGATTGTTTCCACCCGAGAGAGGAGAGAGGAGGAGAAGAGAGAGAGAGGAGAGAGAGAGGAGAGAGAGATATGGTATTACAAACAGGCTTGGCCAGCTAAAACAATATTTACCAACCAAAGAGCAGCTGCTTCACACAAGTAACACAGTGACATTCGGTCCACACACACACACACACACACACACACACACACACACACACCACACCACACACACACAACCAACACACACACACACACAACACACACACATCAACACACACACACACCACACACACACCACACACACACACCACACACACACACACACACACACACACACACACCACACACTGAAGTGTCAGCACATCTGATGCTACCTTACTCCACTCGTGTGTGTGTGTGTGTGTGTGTGTGTGTGTGTGTGTGTGTGTGTGTGTTCACTGTACTGAGCTCTTTGGTGGCTTATATGAGAGGCAATAATAGCCCAGTATGATAAAATAAACTCCCATTAAGCCTCCTCACTCCCCCACACAGACAGCTGAGGCCGGGGTGCCCATTACAGGCTGTGGAGGCCAGGTACACACGGCCCCAGCTGATGACCCTCTGGCTTTATTTCCCTACTTATCCAGGATGATATTTATATATTTATATGCATCACACATGAGTTTATGTAACTGACATTCACTCAGAAGACACGGTGAAGACAGCAGAGAGCGTTGAGAGCAAACTCAAGACCCACCTCTTTAAATGTGGCTTTTAACTGAATTGTATTATATCCCTATTTTATAGTGTGTTATTTTGAATCACAAAGCTATGTGTTACTCTGGTTATTATCTGGGAAGGGGAGATGGTTTGTGAAGCACTTTGAGTAACCTTTGTCTACATAAATAAAGTTTGATTTGCTGAGATTGATAAAGCACTCGTTTGGTACCCATGTTGAACTGCAGGGTATTAAATATCTGACACAGAGAAGTGGGCGCCTGCCTGCACCCCCCCCCGGGGAGGAAGAGGACTGCTGCCTCTCGAGCGCTCGGCGTAATGAAGGAGATGACAAGCGCCGGGGAATTAACCCACTGAGAGCTCCGGGAGAAATAATGAGGACTGTTCTGAGGAGTTACGCAACCGGCAGCAACACAGCCCACGTTGTTTGGGGCTGCGGCAGTTTTTTATTAATATATCTTTTTTTATACGCTCATCTACAACTGTGCCCTGAATGCCAGAGGCTCAGTGGCTGATGGGAAACCCTCTTTGCCTGTTGGTTGTAAAAATGCTAATGTCAGATGAAATGAAAGGCTTCTCTTGAATATAGACGTGCCCCAGAGATGCTGTGTGAAAATTGATGTTGAAAGTCGATCCAATGAGGAGTAAGAGTGGAATTTAAAGGGGAACTCCAAGAATTTAGTTTCAGGAACTTACAAGGGACAGATAAGATTGAATTGTCAAAAGTGAAGCAGTCAAGGAAGGATGCTCCAGAGCCACTATTTCAAGCATACCACGTCATCGAGTGCCGCCGAAGGACTGTTCCAATGTCCAGCATACTTGGAATTCTAAGGCCGGCGTCCTTCGTAGTGAGACATTTCGAGGCTGCACATGTGTAGACTCCGCGGTCTTAAAATCCCCACAATGCTTTGCGCACGGACCAATTTCCAAATCTTTGGCGGAAATCGCGCTCCATTTAAGGCGGGGCCTCGCACATGACGCACACCTGCACACCGGTTAGCTTGCTCCACAATTCTTCGTTTTCCGAGGATAGGAAGGATTCTTGCCTCGCTTCTGAAGCAAGTGACTCGGAAGACATGTGCTACCAAGCTAGCGTCCTCGACATTGAGAAACACCCGAGGCATAAAAACACAGGATCCTACATTTCCCACAATGCAATCAAGAGAATACAAATTTCAGATTCATTAAAACGCTGCTCACTATGAATGGAAAGGAAGCTGACAAGTAGGTCATGTATTTTTGTGTATGTGTTTGTGTGTGTGTGTGTGTGTGTGTGTGTGTGTGTGTGTATTGCTGCTTCAGTTTCCCATGCCTCTGCTTTCTGAGAGGCGTTCATCTCGACATTTCCACACACAGCATGTCCTACTTAGTGTCCCTTGAGATTCACTGCGAAACAGTTTCTCCGGGAAGGAGCAAATAATGCGTTCTCTCCACGGCCTGCATACACACTCATCTGTTTAAAAAATGTATAAACATTTTATGCTCTTCTGTCAAATATACGCAGCTTAATTGAGGATGGGTGACAGAAAATCATTACGGAGCAAACCTGATCTCCCTTTTAAGATAGCCAATTACTGGCGATGAATGCCATCCAGACGAGGGCAAAGCATGCAGAAGGCCATCGCTTGTCAGAGTCAGGGAGACACACACACCATACTGTTGCCTTCTCCTGACACACACACACCTCCACTCCTTCCTCCGTGACCCCTACCTTTCCCTGATGGTATTGATCTGTTTTGACAACGTCCGTTCGGCTGGATGGGTGCTCAATTAATCCGGTCCTCGCTCCACAGGAACAGGCAGCATGCAGGCTGCTGTGGCAGGCGGTCACTTTCCCTCTGAAGGGATTGTGACTTTTGGAGCATTCGGAATAACCCTCTCTCATTCACGGCTGTTGAATGCCGATGTGTAAAGATATACAGGAAAGGCCCGAGTGATGCAATCCCGCAACAATGCTGCGCGTTTAAATCAAGGCACGACGAGCATGCAGCGGTAGAGACTCGGTCTTCTGTACTCCATTAGGCGAGGTTTGAAGAGTTGAGAGTCACTGCCAGCTGCAGTACATTATGCTAAAAGCAGACAATGGACACAAGATGCTTAGTATGGATGGGGTTCTTCTGTTGTCCTGCACTACATTCTATATTTTTTCATTGCAATCAATATAATCTACATTATGATGCTCAGAAGATGGAGGTTGACTTGGCAGACTAGGGCATAAAGAATTCACTTGGAATCGTAATAGTCTCTTAAGGCCGTCACACATATAGTACAAAAAGAGGCTAAGAAAAACAACATCCAAAAGAAATACTTCACCTAAAGCGGAGACATGTGGAGTGTCTGATGTACAGCAGAGACATGTGGAGTGTCTGATGTACAGCAGAGACATGTGGAGTGTCTGATGTACAGCAGAGACATGTGGAGTGTCTGATGTACAGCAGGAACAGAAACACACATTCCTTGAATCTGGCCAATAACAAGGCATTACATAAGAAGAGGAATGAATGTATATGAATACAAACCTAAAAACCTACACCAGCTTCAATGTACAGTCAAATAAAATGCATACTAATTGTGGTAACAAATGTAAAGAAAGAAGGGTATATAAATAAAACAAACCAACCACTCATCAGAAAAGCAAGGAAATTCTTGAACTGTGAAAAGTTACTTTGAGGACTTACATGTCCAAAAAATATAATAAAATTGAATTTCCTTTGAACAATGCCTACATGTGAAGACTACTTCGGTTACAGGGCTTTTCTAACTTTCCACAAACCTTTGAAAACAAACTATGTTTTAGTCCATTTTTTAATATTGTCACCCAACCCTGTCTGTACCAAAAGCCTATAGAGAACCGCAGTGACGCGTCCTAAAACCCGGAAGTAAGTTAGCATGTTTACCACGTCCGGTTCCTTCGATAAAAAGCAATGAGATTTCTCCATAGGGTTTTGGAAGATAGCTGGAAATAAGGTCTGTGTTTGAGACATATTGAAGAGACAGATCACGTTTTGTTCTACGACATTAAATCCATCAGCAGTGACCCCGCTGGTGATTTCTGAAGAGTTGACGTGTCTGAAAAACGATGGTTGTTACCAAGTGGCTGAATAGGACTGCAGAAGTTGTGGAGGCCGTTGTACGTCATTACGCCGAACACGTGAACACTCCTCTAAGTTTGTTTGCCCTGTTCTGCTTGAAAGCAAGTCGCTGCCTCCTGCAGACTGTTCAAACAAACGCTTCAACTCGTACCATTTACAATCTGTATGTTTGAATATGGATCTGAAGTTGACGTTGAAGCAGCGACCCTGCTGTAGTTCCTTTATAGCATAGCGTTAGCATTTTGCTTCTTGCGACTAGATTTATGCTTTGAAAATTATAAAAGTAGGATAGACATGTGGAGATTATCTGGCTGAACAAAACGTGACCCGTCTCTCAAATGTGTGTCAACCAGAGACCTGATTTCCAGCTATTTTCCAAAATCCTATGGAGAAATTGCGTTTTTGACGAAGGAACCGGAAGGAGTTTACATCCGGGTTTTAGGACTCTTGCGGTTCTCTATTGGTTGCTGCAAACAATATCAATCTTTAGCTACATGACTCAAGCACAAGAAGATATTGCATTTCTGTGGGACTATTTTCAGTGAGTAAATAAAAGCACTGTGAGTATTTACAGCAGCAGGACAACAACACTAGAGCTGGATCAGAGTCCTGTGGTTCTGAGGGATCCACTGGGACAAGGTCAGCATATCAACTGCAATATTTATGAGCAAGTATAAGGAGGATGTTAAAGCTCTGTAATAGACTGGATGTCAGCACAGACTTCAGAGCAGCAGCGATGTGAACTCTCTCTGAGTGATGGTTTAAGTATTCACAGTCAGCCAGTGTAGGAGTGAAGAAAGAGACAACCCACACTATTTTTCCCCCTGTGGCTTCTCCAGGGACGGATTGCAGAGCGATTGCATTTCTCCTTGACTGTGTCTCACAACCCAGATCTTGTACTATACAACTAAATCTTTACACGCCGACTCCTAATTAAGGGCTGATTTTATAACTAAAATCTTTATTGAGAGAAGATGTGAAAATCTGACATGAATCTTACTTAATGCATTCTGTGTCACAAAAGAGAACCCTCATTGTCTTTGGGAATTAAATCTCTGCTGGCCATTATTACACTTAATAAAAAGCACTGAAGAAGTGCACAAGAAAGGCCGAAGCTAAAAGGGCCGCTAACTAAGCTAGCTCACTGATAGCACAATGGTGGATACCTACATTTAAAGATATTTTGATTCTTTAAAAAACAGGAAACATTCCAAATTAAGCTGAGAGCAGTGTGATTTCATAATTGTAATGAAATATATTAACATTTTAATGAAGATATATCTGTATTGGTCTGGAGTTCGTCGAATGATGTCCCTGCATGTGTAGAAAGTTAGCTTAAGTTAGCATAAACATAGGAAAGCAGCTTGGTTGTTTTTATACTTTAGTTTCTGTACAGATTAAAAAATACATGTTATTAAGTTAGCTTTAGAGGTGGTAGGAGTTTTTTGGTTTACCCTTGGACAAAGCCAACTTTTAAACAATGGATAATACTCTTGTTTTAAATCTTTGGCTAAGCTAACTGTATGCTGGCTGTTTAGCTTAATGTTTACTCAGCTCACACTTGGCAAGAAAATGAATAAAGATGTCAAACTATTCTTTTAATTCTCATCTCCTTACAGAATTTCAGCTTCCAAAAACATTATGTATTTTTCTGGAGAGTAGCCTAAAACACAATTTCTTCTCAAACTGGCCCAAAAAAGACAACATGTGGGAGAGATATGGACATAAACTATGATTGTTAGGCCTTCTTTCCAATTTTATACAAAAGCTTGACACCTAAGGGAGCCACAACTGGTGATTAACTGTCTGTGAGCTCATACACAATGTGAAATGCAGTGCTGGTGAGTCCACTGTGGTTACTAACAGCGCCAAACAACAACAACAACAAAACAATAATTTGTTACTTACAGCTGTAAAAACATTCCATTGCCTCTTGTTAAGGGACTGAATGAATATAACAGACATAAATTAATACAATCCCCCAACTTCCACTTCAGGCTACATGCCTGATCCACACACTAATGTTGCTCCCGCACATAACAAGCTTATCACTCAAGGGGCTTTGCTTGGGAAAAAAAGTCAACTCTCCCCTATCAGCTGCCCAGTATTGGATTGGACTGAAGTAATGAAGATGTGTCTAGGGCCACTTCACACCAACCTGAGACCAAAGAACGCGTACCGAAGGTGTCCCAATTTTTACGTCCGCTATTCCACCTGCGTCGGCTACGCCGCCCGCTTACGCCGCCTGCCTACGCCGCCCGCCTACGCCGCCCGCCTACGAACACACCGCAAAGACTTCAGTCGACGAGTGGCAATAACTGTCCTTACCATCAGGCGTAGGTAGTGTGTATTCGTCATTCAAAAGAGGCAACAACCGGAAGACAGACTGCGTGATACACCGAGAGAAGAACAACAGACTGCGTGATATAAACAAACAACAAATAGCGTGTGCGTTGGTCTTCGGGTTTCTTCATTCCAGATCGCTATGATGAAAAATAAACTATTGCGTCCAGCTGAGATGAAAATGAAAAATAATAGCCGTCTGTGTTTGCCTTCTTAACCGTTTGTTTGGGTCCCTCACTTCCGTTTCGCTTCTCATGCACTGATTCGCTAGCTGAACAGCCAATCAGAGTGATTTATTTGACCGACAGCCTTTGGCCGATTGCAGTTTTTGGCCAAAAAGGTGTCGGCACGGCCGAAAAGACACAACGGTGCGGGACACACCAATCTGAGTAGGGCGACACAACGCACATCGACGGCCAGATGTTCGAAATGGGCCCGGTGTGTCTGGGCCTTAACACTCCCTGGAGGTGCAGATAATCAGCTTTTCTGGGCAGCATTGGCTGAAATAGGCTCATAAATCTGTAATAAGGACCAGCAATTCAGAGTTCAGCCTCCTGTCTTTCAGTTAAAATGGTGCACTGAATATTGGCTTCACTGCAATTCAATTCGTTTCTCTAAAGAGGTGGAAGGCTTGTGAATGACATACTGTATGCTCAAAATGTATCTAAGAAATCTGCGCTACCTATGGCCCAGTAAAAGATCGTAACTCTCCTCTACCGTGCACTTGAATGACAGTAAAAAGCTGTACACAGCAGAGTAGCAGGTTGTGCCAGGGACATTATGGAGCCAAAACTCACAGTAGCTGTGAGTAACTGTATTCCACACACTCCTGCAGGTGTGGTCCACACATCATAAACACTTTATTAATGTACAGCCACGTTTTCCAGGAATCAACCTCAAAAGCCAAGTGTGCATGAAATCACCGGCTTTACTCCAGATTAATATATAATTACAGCTTCAGTATTTCTTTCCCCCCTCCTTTTCTTTCTGGGAATGTAAATATTTTCAAACCAGCCTTTGAGGGAATCGTTTAAACATGTAATTTGTCCACATAAATCCCAGTGCCTGCTGCTGCTGCTCCTCCTCGTCAATGCTTCCACTGAAATTAAATATCTCATCATCATAGGCAACATTCACATGAAGTAGGAGTACTTTGACCACTGGTTTTTAAAAGGTTAATGGTTCTGTGTCGATGTCTTGTTGCAGCCTTGAGCTGCCATTGGAGTACTGACAGGGGGTAATGACATTATGTCTCGTCAGGAGAATGCATAATACTCTGCCTCAGACAGCAACAAGCATGCAATATAAAATCACAAAGCAGTCAAGGACTCCAGGGTAAATTCTACAGAGGACACTTAAAGAATCCGACTGGCAATATCTACTGTATATGTTGGTTATTGTGAATTAATCTCATGAAAGACGAAAACCAACAATAAACTTATCTCACAAACAAATAGCTTTCTGTGTACCCAAAGACTGATAAAGAATATTCCTCTGTGCCATACAGCTCTATTGTATTAGCTAACATGGGTTTTTTGTTCATAAGAATTGACATCAGATATCATCCCGATGCTGTTATATTGACATCTTTAAGCGGTTGACCAATCACAACAGAGCCGGCCAGCTAACCAATCAGAGCAGACTGGGCTCTGGTTTCAGACAGAGGGTGAAAAGAGGTGCTGCATCACAGGTAGTATGAGAGAAATAAAGAGCTTTTTGAACATTAAAGCATGGAGACATGTAGAGACACTACATACTGATATACACCTGAACATCAGCAGGAGAGGACTCTTTAAAGTAGAGACACTACATACTGATATACACCTGAACATCAGCAGGAGAGGACTCTTTAAAGTAGAGACACTACGTACTGATATACACCTGAACATCAGCAGGAGAGGACTCTTTAAAGTAGAGACACTACATACTGATATACACCTGAACATCAGCAGGAGAGGACTCTTTAAAGTAGAGACACTACATACTGATATACACCTGAACATCAGCAGGAGAGGACTCTTTAAAGTAGAGACACTACATACTGATATACACCTGGACATCAGCAGGAGAGGACTCTTTAAAGTAGAGACACTACATACTGATATACACCTGAACATCAGCAGGAGAGGACTCTTTAAAGTAGAGACACTACATACTGATATACACCTGAACATCAGCAGAATAGGGCCCTTTTAAGCAAACAGTATGTTTAACAGTTTGTGTGTAAAGTGAAATGTATAAGCTTAATTATTCAACCAGGAACTTTTTGGGACAGTAAAAATAACAGAAGCATTTCAACCGGGTTTTGATATAATAAAAACTCAAGTTAGATACCGTTATTAATCAGCTGTAAGTTTTAGTTTGTTTGAACTTCTTCATTATAATTATTGTACAAAATGGTATAAGAATGCAAACTTAAAATGATTATAGTCTATTATCAATTCAGGTTAAGAAACTAGTGTTGCTTGCATCCTATTTTAATAGTAATTTATTTTTATACTCGACTAAAATGCAACAAAAAAAGGGTTTGATTCTATTAATTTTGTCTTTTTTATTGCACTTTAGCAGCAGATTCCTGTGTAGCTTCAGATCTGAGTTGTCTTATTAGTAAGCCTAATTTATACTTTTGTAGCAACACTATTTTTATATAATGGCCGACGGGTAATTCTGGATTTAGACGGAAGTTTGCGATCCTGTCCGTCAAAATGATGGGCAGCGAAAAAGTCTAGTGCAACCTCTGGTGGGTAGATTAGAAAGAGGTAAGATAAAGGATCTGCAGTATTTTATGAAGTATTCATCGTACAAAGGTCAGTTTTATACAAGTAGAAGTGTGTATTTACCTGGTAGTAGGCTGTCAGTGATGGCTACACCTCTCTATGTGGACTGGTAGATCTCGGCAGACTGGCAACTTTAAAAGTAGCTCTCGGTTCAAAAAAGGTTGGGCCCCCCTGGTCTATACGATAGAGAACGTTAGCGGATTCAACTGATATCGTCTCCGTGCGGACGGGGCCTAAGTGTCTGCCATCACTCAAGCCGCAGCAGGGAAGAGCTAAACTCAGATTTGAGCTAATCTGATCAAGCTAACGAGCTCGGCCCACTGATACCTGTCGGACTGTGAAGTTATCAGACTAAATCCTCAATGATTTTTGGAGCGAGACACAGGCTGACCGCTCAGAGTCTCCTTGTGCGTCGTTAGTCCACTCGTTACACTTCATTGCATCAGATCCTGAATAGTCGAATCAAAAGCCTGATTTCACTTTTGAGAAGAAACAGTATTTTTCAGCTGCCTAGGATTTTGTATGAAGACTCCTGTGAAATATCAAGGCTATAAATAAGCATTTTTACCTATAAAAAACACTTTGATACTAAACAATTGTCTAAATGCGTCCACCATCATAGGCAGAAATAGCCTTGTAATTCCACCACAAGAACGACACGGTTGACTTATTAATGTGCTCCGTCTGAAGAGAGAAACCGCCCACATTATGATTCCAGCCCTCTCCTCATTTAGCATAATCCATAATGCATAAAGATATCATCTCCACCTGACCAAAAAAACTCACTCTAATGACTTACTATGTCTTGGAATGAAACTGATAGGACTCTGAAAATAGCCTGCCTGAGCTCTGAAATATTAAGCATGTGTGTGTGTGCGCATGTGTGTGTGTGTGTGTGATCATTTCATTGCAGCCTAAGCATTGTTACTCTCCTGAACAACAAGCGCCGTTTGTTGTCTGCATTGACAGAAGCAGTCGTTAAAGGGCAGGGACTCCATTCAGGAAGCTCCCTGTTGACACTTTGTGTGTGTCCAAGCAGCCCTTTCAGTGTGTGTGTGTGTGTGTGTGTTGGTGTGTTGTCGTGTCGTCTCTGGTCAGCGACTGACGCTGGATTTGATCCCGCATGATTAATTGTTGGATTCCATATGTCACGCTGGGATTTACTGTTCACGACGAGCAGGAGGATGCAGACAACAAAGTGTGGGAACTCTGCGAGGGATTAAAAACATGCTAAAAGCAACATTTTTAGAATTCTATGAATACATTTAGTCGGTAAGGAAGGCGATAGCAATTGTTTTTATCGATTGTTTATGATGGTTTAAATGATCAAGAGACAGCAGAAGATTAGGATGAGGTAGATAAATATCGGGTGTAACATAAATCCTAATCTTGGATCTAAGAACAGGACCTTGGAATTTTTAAAAGTAAATTTAACACATATCTTTTTACAACTCGTTTCATTATGTTTCTTACTTATTGTTATTGATTTTATATCTTATCTTGCTCAGTTAAGCAGTTTGGGCTGCATCTTGCATGAAAAGTGCTTTAAGTAAAGGTTATTATTATTATAATTGATTGCCATGTTCATGCGGATCAGTTGGAGTCAAGCAAAGAAAACAAAGGTTGAATGACTTATTAAAGCCGACTAATTCATGCCGGCCGTGCAGGAGGTCAGAGAGTCAGAGTGCTTCATGTGTTGTTCAGGAAGGTGACCTTTTCTCCAACAGGAAGTGGGGGTCCCTCCGGCCTCCAGGCACCCTGTGGCTCAGTGAAATGGGGGAATATCACAACCCTGAGGTCTCAACAACCCAAAAGAAATCCTCCTGCTATGATCTCCCAGGGACACCTGTGTATCTGACGTGTGCACACTACTCCACAGCCAGATTGTATGTCGAGTGCATAGAAAAGCCCCCTCCTCCTCAAAGTTAATCAAAACTAGAAAGCTCCAGACTCATGAGGGGGATTTGTCGTTGATGTCATCGCCACATGGCGAAGAGGCGACTCTTGTGCAAAACAACAGAGGAAATGTGCTTTCACTCAGCCACTGTAATCTGTGCAGCAGCTGTTGAGCTTTTGTTTTCAGGGACTTTAACACATCTGGAAATGGACTTTCTGACCATGTAAACATACGTTGAGTGATAATTGTTGTTTCTTATCATAAAGCACGGTGCAGAGGAGCTGCTGTTCTTACTGTAGAGGCACAATCACTAAGCATTTTATTCTAAGAGGGACCAAATATTCATGTGTGTCCTATATGTTATTCTGGCTTTAAATGAGGTTCAAAAACAGCTAAGTGACTATTACATGACATCAGAGACAATGTTGGTAATAGATGTACACATTTTACCCTTGGACTGTCTTCTTTAAAGTCAATTAAGAAATGTGTCTTATGGGTATCATCAAGCACTGTGCAGAGGAGCTGGTTTTTTACTATAGA
Organism: Harpagifer antarcticus; assembly: GCA_902827135.1. Classification (NCBI taxonomy): domain Eukaryota; kingdom Metazoa; phylum Chordata; class Actinopteri; order Perciformes; family Harpagiferidae; genus Harpagifer; species Harpagifer antarcticus. The sequence goes on from CADEHL010001099.1 coordinate 428,218, forward strand.
TGCACAACCATTTTGTTATTCTTAGACAAAATATTGATCTGTAACCTATCAGGGTTTTTTCGACTTATAAATTAGTTTTAAAACACCTTCTGCAGCATGGATGAAGGGATTACTACATGCACAATAACATACTGCATGTCCTGTTCTTTTATAAAATCAGGGACCATGTTGGAAATACATTTTCACTACATGTTACCCTTGGATTTTCTTCTATAAAGTCAATCAAACAATGAATAAAATATGCAAGAAATGGGTGTTTTTCTTCATGCATCTCAGCCAAACTATGATGGTAGTATATCAGGAATGTAAGAGTGTTAGTGATGCATTCAGGGACAGTGCAAGGGGGGAAAGGATTAGAGTACCCGCCCCCATGTAATAAACCCAGATACTCCAATAAAAATATCATGTATTTGAGTCAAAAACAGATGAAAAAATTATATTTGGTTTTGTATAAATCTCCTTACATTAGAGTTAGAGTGCACCCCCCCACATGATTTCTACATATATTGACAGGCTGGCAGGGGAATCAAGGCTTTCTGCTTCAGCTGAACAATGGAGGTTTTCCGTCGATACCCTCTGGCTGGAGCCCAGGACCCTCTCTGCACTGAGGGCTCACATCACATTTGGCACCGTAAATAATCCAAAAGCCAGCCATGCATGGTTACATTTAAATCGTGTGTGTGCAATTCCTCCTTACCTTTATCTTGACTTGAAGAGATGCTCTCCTCCTCTTTCGGATTTGCAACCTGTGTTATTATGGACGTGTTGTCCATGGAAACGAGATGTTTTGCACCTTTTGGCTACACCGTTTTATTCCTTGGCAAACATTACCAAGCGCACTAGCTGTGCACGCTCTACAGAAGCGTCCTCTGTTAACATCCCATGTTAACTCGATGCATGCAGTCCCATTCACACGACCGATGTCAGAAAGAGGGGAGCGTCCGAACATGTGAGGTGACAGTCCCGATATGCACAAACAAAGCGTCAGTAGTCCCGCATTGGAGATGTGTGTGTCCGCTGGTGCAGGCAGCATAGCACCGCCTGCTGCTGCTGCTGCTGCTACTGTAGCTCCTACATGCACGCACGCGCGCACACACACGCACACACACACACACACAATATCAACTGCGTGATTCGGTTACAGTGTTTACCCAGAGATGGCGACCGTGCTCCTGCAGCCTCACAGCTCAGTACAACAACACGCCTTCAGTCCGCCCACCTCTCAGTGTGCTGGTGTTCCTGTAGTTTATAAAGCCTTTGTGCATAAAGGAAACTCATTTTACTTGAGAATATGGAAGGTGCCAGATATAAAATTTCCAAATAAAATAATTATTTGGTACATTTTTACGAGGATTTCCCAAATCACTGAGGTCAAGAGTTCACCAACCCCACCCATCCTCCTTTAAAGTCACATTATGTCTTCTGAACATCTCACTGTATGATGTACTTTCAAAGCCAAAGGTGATTAATCATTTCAAATGCAGATTTTCACAAAACATCCAAATGTGAACATTTTAATTAATCAGGTAAAACAATTTAAGGGGCATGACCTTGGTGTCTTCAGGGCTGCAAAAAAAATAGTGAATTTCTACAGTTAGCATTCCATAATTTAGTAAATTACTTAGTTACCACATTTAAAATCTGTGCAGCAAAATACAATTTAAAAATGCTTAATACTACAATTCCCATGATGCATTTTTTCAGAGCCTTACTGGTAATTTACTACATTTTTAGGCTCCATAACGCATTTTCAATTCAAAATAAAACATTCCAATCATCGCTGAGTCAAGTCTGAGGAAATATTGATGACATCAGGGGTGACTCAGCGATGATTGGAATATTTTATTTTGAGTAATCTGACCCTTTAATTTATTGTCTACATCATGTAACCTGTTCCCCATCTCTTAAACGTATCTCCACCTGTTCACCGCAGAACGATTCCCTCCACTTTCTCTGATAAACAAACATTATTCAAGCTACTTCGGCTTCAGCGGACCGTAGAATAACAACAGGGCAGATAAAGTGGTTTCCTGGAGACCTGCCAGCAGTGACGCTCCTGAGTGTTTCCTCCTCTTCACCTGACTCTTCACTTTAACGGACGACCCCACCTGAGAGTACAGTATGATGCACACAGACAGGAGGAACACATCTCTAAGTGCAGGCTGTCATCTGTTGCCCAGAGTTAGTGTGTAATCTCCCAGACAATGTGGGTCAGAGTCTGATTTTTTTTTACGATAATGTATGCACACAACAAGTGACACAGGTCTCTGAGCCACAATCACAAGCACTTGTCCACACTTGGCAGCGAGTCTCTGGTTACTGACTGTCACTTGAAATGTGATAACACAGAGCCTGAATGCAACACGGAGCAGTTACTTAACACTGGGGGGGTCGGTGATGTCGTTCAAACTGATTAAACATCTAATTTCTCAAAGGAACACAGTTGAGTTTGCCATGTTAATAAAACAAATAATTGCTCAAAGGAAGGATCATTAAGTGCATCATTGATAATTAGACTAATAAATTAAAGTGCCCATTTTAGGATTTGCAGACCATTTACATGCACACAAACCTATGGAACACACTACAGGAAAGGTCTAGCTTAAGGCTTTATTATTAGTTATTGAATTATTTATCTGTGCTTTGTAGCCTATATCAGTAAACTAATATTGGGTTGCCAGATTGTAAAAAGATCCTTCTGAATTATGTCACATCTTGCCATTTTAAATAAATGCAATAGTTAGATACCAAGTTTGGCATATCATCACTGAAGGTGATATGTCAGTTGTAATTACAGCCAAAGGTAAAGCGTCTTTGGGTTCAAGAAAAGCGCTATAGAAATAAAATTTATTATTATTATTAGCTTGTTTCTACTGTCCCCTAGTGGCCAAAAAAACAATCACTGTGTTATTAAAGGTCCCATGACATGCTTTTCCGGTTATTACCCTCAAAGTACACCCTGTAGCGAGTCAAACTGTACACAGGAAATACCTGTCTATGCTGCCCCAGAACGCCTCGTTCGAGATTTTTCTTTTTCCATTTTGTTCTTCCTGCTCATAGTGACGTAACGCTGCGGAGCTGCACACACACACACACACCCCCTTGAGCTCCGAGTATGTGTGTGTGCGCGTGTGTGTGTGTGTGTGTGTGTGTGTGTGTGTGTGTGTGTGTGTGTGTGTGTGTGTGTGTGTGTGTGTGTGTGTGTGTGTGTGTGTGTGTGTGTGTGTGTGTGTGTGTGTGTGTGTGTGTGTGCGCGCGTGCTCAGGCTGAGCTCCGCAGCAACCAGGAAGCTATACCAGTAATCCAGCTCACACTGTCCGCTCCTCGAGCCTCAAAGGGCGGGGCAGCGAGCCCCGCAGCGTCCCGCCAACACGGCACCCAGACCCCCCAGCATTCTCATCTGTTTGTCATTACTGGTGTCATTTTCTGTAAGCTAACAAACGCCATTGTAACACATAATCACTGATGTTCCGCTGTAACGGTGGTTGACTAATCAGAACAGAGTGGGCGAGCTGACCAATCAGAGCACAGTTGGCTCACGGGGGGGGGGCAGGAGCTCCAACAAGGCGTGTAGGACAGAGAGTGAATACACATACTATACAGAGATGCTGTATGGGAAACCAATGTGATTTTGCTTTCCACCTCCAGGGCCAAACTCCGGCGCTTTGGGGACAGGGGGCCCGTCTCACTTCTCTTATTTTTCATTTCCTCGCTCCTCGGTCTCACCGGAAGTTGATTTGTCTGCGCCATCTTGAGTAGCGTCCCAATGGCCTTATTTTTGCCAGAGGAGCGAGGAGCGATAATGGAGGAGCTATAACCGAGGAACCACCAGACCATCCTTCGATGAAATCCTCAGACACTCGCCCCGCCCCCTTACTGTGTATCGCTCACTGATTGGACGATGCAGCGCATGCACTGATCTGATGCTTCTTGACATGAGAGCAGTTTCCCAGCGGAGTGAAGAAAAGACATGAACCTCACGAGACTCAATCCTCAGTTTATACCGTGTTTTGTTTCAATTCATGTTTCATTTAGTTACAAATATGTGATATATCTGAACAACATGGTCAAAAATCATTTTATTCATTTTTGGAAACATTTTTTTTCGTTTTACATTTTCATTTATTGTCATTTCCATTCAGTCAGTCATTAAGTGCTATTTAAAATGTTAATTTGCTACATATCCAAGCAAACAAACAATGTGTGCAATCCAATGAATGTTAATCTAACTGGGTTTTGAGAGATAACATATCTCTTTTTCTTCTCTCAATTATTTTGTGCACTCTAATCAAACTATTGTTCGTTTATACATTTTAAGAATGGCGTTTATCTTTTTTGAGAATTAGTTCTTATTTTATTTTATGTATTTGGGTCTACAACAGAGGATACAAATGTTTGTGTCAGTAAATGTGTACTCACAGAGGCGGGGTGTGTGGAAATAACGGGGACAGAGCTGCTGTCAGACGATCAGCTGTGCGGCGTCATCACAAACGGACGTCGCTTCACGTGACGCTCCGGAGGAAAGGACGTCCCATTGCTCTTAAAACTAATTTCCCTGCTTCTCGTGGTTTCCTTGCGTCTCTCCATGCTTCCCTGGGACTAGTCGCAGGGAAACGACGCAAGTGAGGGACGCAAGGAATCCATTTAACCGAAGTGAGAAGGGCCCATAGCCTTCTCTGTGGAAGCCCCGAAGCTCTGAAACTCCCTCCACCAAGACATCCGTGACTAGTCCCTCACCCTGTTCCAGTCTCGCCTCAAAACCATGCTCAAAACCCATCTCTTCAGCTCTGTCTATCCATAAGCCCCCCCCCTCAATATCAACTTCCTCTCATGCCTTTTCTGTATATTTTATTTGTTGTTGTTTTTGTCTGTCCTTGTTTGTCTACCCTCCCTCACACTGTAAAGCATGGGCGCGGGAAGGGGGGTGCTGAGGGCGCTGCAGCACCCCCTAGCGGCAGGCAGGGGGTGCGGAGCTCCCCTGCCTGCCGCGGAGGAGGAGGTGAGGTCGCACTTTACCCCAATGCGGTCAAGCCAGCCTCCACTCGGGAAAACTTGGTCAAGCCAGCCCGCACATGATATTGCGGTGCGCGAATATCCTATGCATTACGGTAGAATCCTGGAAACACTGCCTCTGTGTTTAGATGAGAATAAAACAAAAACTGTCCAGTATCAAAGACTCATCTCACTCCAGGGTGATGGCAGGACACCCCATCTAGTCACTTCGAAAAAATCAGGACATTCTGATGTAGAGTTTCAAAATAAAATACCTTTGAAGTCAAATATAAGAGCTATCATCCCTGTTTTTAGATGAGACATCAGAATGTCCTGATTTTTTCTAAGTGACTAGATGAGATGTCCTGCTATCACCCTGAAGTGAAATGAGTCTTTGATACTGGACAGTTTTTGTTTTATTCTCATCTCAACACAGAGGCAGTGTTTCCAGGATTCTACCGTAATGCATAGGATATTCGCGCACCGCAATATCACGTGCGGGCTGGCTTGACCAAGTTTTCCCGAGTGGAGGCTGGCTTCACCGCAGTTTTACCCCTGCCTATATGCCGTGAGCTGATTATCGAGCCTTCATTGTAACAGTCGCGGGTGTACTGTGTGTTTGCGTGTGGGGAGTGCTTTTGTGCGTGCTCTATAGTGCCCGTAATAGTGTTCACTGGAGTCCAGCACCTCAGCACCCCCACTCAAAATACCTTCCCGCGCCTCTGCTGTAAAGCGTCTGAGAAAAGCTGTAGGCTATACAAATATAATGTATTATTATTGTTATTATTATTATGGAACATTGTACAATGTAAATCTATTCTAGCAGACCTCAACAATGGAATTATGATCAGTAGAAATGGCCATGTCATGGGACCTTTAAGATGTATTGCAAAGGGGTGCCACAACCTAGCAACCCTAAAGTTGATCTAAACAGCACTGTTGAATAATTGTAAAGACTTTGAAAGCAGGATACATTACAAAGCACATGACTCATCCTATCAATAATAGATACAGTTGTAGATGTATACTCATTTAGTGCAGCATGAGCAGTTGTTTGTTTGTCATTTGGGTGCTGCTCGGTTCTTAAGGGCGTATTGGGGACAAACATAATGGCCCTTTGAAAAATCACAGCCTGAGAGCACAAACACTTCCTCAGCCTGTTGTTGGTGAAGGGAGTGGTGAGTGTCACAGTCAGAGATGAAGAAAAACCCACTCATAATGAACTACCTCGAGACATGGGGCTATACACTGGAGTAAATCACTTCTCTATCATTGACATCAAACACTGCTGGCCTCTGACATTTCTCTTTCCCCTGGAGCAGCGTATTTCTGTTGATGAATAATTAAAAAGAGTCTTGATTCTGACTGATAGGACACAGATGATATGTTTCGTGTACATCTGGAGTGCTGTCAGAATGCGGGGTGCTTGAATGTTTTGTGAACGTGGGTGTAGTCAGTTCAGTGAGAACTGAGAACGCCGCTGCTCGAGTGCTCACGGATCACATCAGTCCGGCTCCGAAATCTTTACACTGACTTCCAGTCGGCCAAATAATTCATTTTAAAGTTCTATTGCTAGTTTTTAAATCACTAAATGGTTTAGGACTAAAGTATATCAACGATCTCCTGCATAATTATGAACCAGCAAGGTGTCTCAGGTCTTCTGGAACGGGTCTGCTCTCGGTTCTGAGAGTAAGAACAAAACATGGAAAAGCAGCGTTTAGATATTATGTCCCCCATATCTTTTTGCCGCTGCTTTTAATTGAACTGCTCATATTCACACTGACTGCAGTTTGCTTTTTATTCATGTATTGTATAACTGTTGTGTTTATCTAATTATCTTTGCCTTTTAAATGCCTGTTGTAAAATGCCATTATATAATGTGTTACTGTATTTATTCTTAAATATATTTTATTTTGTACAGCACTTTGAATTGTCGCGTGCTGAAAGGTGCTCACTGATGATAACAGTGTTATCACAATTAGAAAATGTCACATGACACAAGTTTGATCGGTTTCAAACACAAATTAAAAAGACAGAAACAAGAGATTACTATAAAAGCTTAAAATATGCATAAAAGTTCTTACCTGTCTTCTTCAGTGGTCTGAACATATCAACAGACTCCAGATCTGTTGCAGATTAAAACCACATGTCCAACTTTCAAAAACTGTTCAAAAATAATGTCAAACAGCATCAATAAAACACAGTAATTGTGTCTGTAGGTTTTGCATCTGTAGAACCGGCAAATTGCATGTTGTAAAAAATCCTGTTTGCATTTGGCTCCCCCTTGTGGGTTAGAACTATAATTGCTATGAGCTATTTATCGGTAACTAAAAAAAGGTAAATGTATTCTCTTACAGTTACAGAAAATCAGATTACTCTAACAGTTAAAAGAAATAGGGATTACAATGTAAGTAAATCTAAAAAGAGCTTATGGTGTCTGAATTTTAAGCACCTTTACTATAGCATAAAGTGTCGGTGTGTATTTAAACATACAGCAGGGGCATCTGAACGTGATTTCTCTGACGTATCGGAGTAAGAAGTGTCTCAGAAGACCTTGAGAAAAGCATCCATCATTAATCAAATGTCAGGAAACCTCTCCATCAACAAGGAGGTATTTAAAATGAAACAGTAAAGGTCATTCCTCTAAAATCAGGACGAGTTTTAATAAAAGGCTGGGATGAGATTTGAGCCCCGGGGGGTACGTGGTGGAGCGTCTGGGATTTATCCCTGGGGAGGGAATCAACGAGACCATCCTGGAAAAAAGAGCAGATCTCACAGGATGGATAATTAGTGGGGATTCAACGATACCTGAGGGTTTACTCGAGGGTTCTGTTAAATCTTTACAAGACTCTGGAGGAGGATCTGCACGGAAAGCTGCTTATCTATTACACCTCAGTGTCGGAGAAGATACACAAGAGAGTCTGTAAGAAGTTGAAAACAGAACAGCTGCTGCATGCTTTGGAAATTACTTTGAAATAATACCACGGATGTGTAATGTGAATAATTGAAGAGCAGAAGTAGAGAGGGGGCATGCGAAGTTCACGGAAAAGTGAAAGCAAGTCATAACTCCAGCAGATTGAAAACACAAGCAGTCATTGTTTCGCTATCATCGCTAAAAATCAACACTCGCCGTTTTCCTGCAAGACTCTCCAACAGAGCCATAAAACACACGAAGAAGAAGGCTTCCATATTTTACACAGAACCAAGAAATGGCAGCTCAAAGTGACCCAGTGTGCGATATTAGATAGTATGCAAGCATTTAAGAAGTAATGTAGGCATTAAGTGTAGCATTAATGCCTACTGTCCCCATGACGACCAACAATGACCCTCCTTTCAGTGTATATAACAGTCCCATCTTAAATACAGTGTTCGAGGGATCAGCTTTAAAAACTCAATCCAAAAACGACAGCTGTTATGCCCGTGTCCAGTAAGTGCTGGTTGTTTTTATTGAAATCAACGTTTTAATATTTCAATCCAGACTGCCTGGAACCTGGAGCGGCAGAAGCTTCCTTCACTGACGACAACAACCCGATTACATTTCCTCCTTTAAAAACACATCGACGTGCCGTACATGGATGAAATGTCGCTCGTCGGAGAAATCAGTCCTGTGCAAGCCTTCCACAACTGTTAGATATGCTGAATACATGACTTAGTGATTGCAGTGGAGTGCACCTCTGTAAAAAAATACAGCTGCAATATTCTTCCTGGTGATGCAAATGCAACAAGTCCGTGGGGGGGGGGCGTTACTCTTCGACCGCGTCCTTCTTGCCGGTCTCCTGGCCTTCGAAGAGGGGGAACTTGCTCTCCACCTCGGCCCAGGTCAGTGATCCGTTGGCCAAGTCTCGAACGACGTCAGGCAACTCGCTGACCTGAGGAGAGGAAAACACGGTGAGGTGATGGGGTTAATGGAGGGAGCAATTGCAGCTGAAAGGCGGCAGCGTTTAGGAAACTATTTGAAGGGATGTCGAGCAATAAATAGACGAAAAAGGTCGACACTTTGGGCAACAAATGACCTTCATTTGACTCCGAGCTAGTGGCACAGAACAGCTCATCTACACGTGATATGTAGCAGACGTTAGACACAACACCCTCCGGTCCTCAATCTACAAACTGAAGTCACGTGCATAAAACTGGTGCTTCAGGTTTTGGTTTCGTGCACAAAGCCAACGTGAGCATTGTTGTGGCTTGTGTAAACAGCTGTATTGATTTAAGTGCATCTGTTCCATCAGACTGCGTAGACCTGGACCTTCCTCTGCAGACTTCACAGTACCATAGATGGAAGCTCAGGGTATCTGCAGGAATCCTGAAGTCACATTTAAGACCTTTTTTAAGACCCTTTCCATACATTTTAAGACCTCATCGCCACTTTGAGTTTTAACCATTGGCGACACACTTTACCTCACATTGACTTTGTACAGTATTGAGTGTCCTTCCTCCTTATCTTCCAACCATTTGGACGCAGACTTGCATTTCCCCATAACGATGTTGTTTAACAACCGGCGTAAACGGAGCTTCGCGCTATCAAGCAGTGAGCGTGCGATGTCCTGTTCAGATGACGTCAAACCCAACGGGATGCCATCAATAAACTACACAGAATCACACTACACACCTACGCCGTGACTACATTCAGGCAGACTGTAGAACACAACCTCTTTGGACCATTTATATACTTATTGAAAACAAGCTACAAAATGGAAGACCTTGGAAAATGCCCTTTAATACTTTTTAATAGCCTTAATTTTCGCTAAATTGATTTATCAACTTTTAATACTTTTTCAGACCCCGCGGACACCCTGAGAAAAGATCATGTTCACAACACAGTAAACCTCCCATACATTAACTTAAGCTGTACACAGTAGAAAAAGAGAGACATCTTATATTACAGGGCCGATGTGTTGCATTAAAAGAAAAGAAACAGCCCCTCAGCTGACAGGAAATGACGTCCAAAGCGATGGATTTGTGTCAAAGCATCCACCTGTTTAATCCTATCCTCCCCCTTAATGCAGAGCGCCCTCTACATATGCAAATGAGTCTTCATTCAGAGTGACAAACCGTGGAGACGTACGACTAAGGATCCCTTTCAGTGAGATGCAGGAGGTAAAGTAGTGATTTAGTGCAGTACCTCGGCCCTGATCTGCCTCATGGAGTCTCGGTCTCTCAGCGTGGCGGTGTGAGGCGTCTTGTTCACCGTGTCGAAGTCGATGGTGATGCCGAACGCCACACCGATCTCATCCGTCCGGGCGTAGCGTCTCCCGATGGATCCCGCAGAGTCGTCCACCTTGTAGGACACGTTGTTCTTCGTCATCGCCTCGGCTGAAAGAGGAGAAGGCAAGTTAACTAAACAGCAGCATGTTCTCCCTCCTCGCTGACAGGAATAGATCGTATACTGGAGGTTAGGGATCGACCGATATGGCTTTTTCAAGGCTGATACCCATACCGATTATTAGTAATCAAGGAGACCGATAACCGATATTTGGAACCGATAAACACTTGCAGTAAAATCAGAAAATCTTGGTGTCAAAATGTAGAATAACACAACTCAACACAACTTCTTTGAAATGCATTTAAGCATATATTATGTTTAATTAACTTTTAAACATCTTACACCTGGTTTCCTTTCTGTGCCCTTTTCTTTAGAGCAGTCATCTGCAATGAGTTAGAGAGAGAGACAAGAAGTGGGGCTGCAGGCTGACATGCTTAACTAACAATAATGCTTAATTTATTATATCTGTCTATCTAGCATAAAATCCCAATAAGCTGCTAGCAAATGCAAAACACTAGTGCTAGCTAATGTTTTGCAAACTATTAAAAGTGAGGCTATGACAGTAGACCTAACGTTAGTCTAGTAGCCGCACTTCTAATATTTTGCTAAACATTTGCTAAATACATGTTGGCTAGCTAATGAGCTTCACATATCAACCTGAAAAACTGAGAGGCTCCACTCGCAGCCCCTCCCCCCCCCCCACCGCACCACAGTTACTCCGCTGCGAGACGCTGCACGCACCCCCAACTCTGACTGACTTCCCGCGGCTCTGTTTATCTGGGAAACTGATAGAATTGGATCATAATATCGTGGTGTTTTTGCAACTTCAGGGGATAGGGATGTTTATTGAACTTCGGTTTAACACATGTATGGCTCTGCCGCTCAGCGCTGCTGCTTGCTTCAGTCTGTGTCTGCGTTCTTTCGCACCTGCCTGTAATCTGAGAAGGTCCCGCCTCTCTGGCTGGCTCCCGCCCGGAAAATCTTCAGTAATAGCCCATCAGATAGCGCTGTGGGCGGGACATTGCTCGTATACAGAAAGTGGTGACTGCAGCCAGAGAAACGGCCGCATCAGAGCCAAAGTTTTATCGGCAATTTGATAACAAAAAGGCCGATACCGATAATCGGTCAATTGCGGAATATCGGTCGACCCCTACTGGAGGTTATCGTTATGTGGGCACTTACATAACTGCTTCACGAAGGGCACGAAATCCTGGTTTTGACTCAGAGGCAGGACGGAGCATTTGTAAGGAGCTACAGTGGCAGGAAGCTGAAGTACTGCAGGGAAAGAAAACAGGAACAGCATTAATGGAGGAAACACGCTCTTAAATGAATATCCTGTAATATTGATCAGATATGTTTGATCCGGTTCATGAACTTACCGTTCTTTGATCATCACCTTCTCTGACCTGGAATGTGTGCTCAAAGATGGAGTACATGACCCTGCCGATACCGAAGGAGGGCTCGATTACATTGGGAACTATTTCCTCCACTGTGGACGACAAAGACACGCAGGCAATGTTAAAGCAGCCGCTCCAAATATCCACACCTCAAACCACAACTTTCCAATTGAAAGACTACCTCACACAATCGTCGCACCGAGCAGGATATCTCCAAATATGGATCAATAAAATATATCTAAACTTAAACTATAGCTTCAAGGATAAGTCGATGATAATAAAAAGTTGTTATTTCTATTTTTAGACACTCGAATATGGAGGTTTCTTGGGTTCTATTTGAATCATAACTAAATGATCCATTAGTAGCAGCTCTACATAAAACTAAACATGAAATCCTCACCGTGCAGAGTCTTCTGGAACCGCTTCACGCTGACCATGTCCTTCGTGAGTTTGAAGGACTTGCCTTCTGACTCGATGGTGAACTCTCTGCAGAATAAAAGGAACAGCCTTGAGTGTGCTGCGAATATCAAACCAATCAACAACCACGTGTGTCTGCAGCTAACGGGCCTCACCCGGCGTCAGTGAGCAGCTGCTCCTGCTCTGTGATGAAGCTCTCGTCGCACCCGGACAGATACTCCATGGCGATCTTAGCGTCTTTCTTGTACGCCTTCCCGATGGCTCCTTTGTTGGCCTCGAACTGGACCACGTTTACGATTTTGTGTGGAGGAGTTAAGGACAATAAAATGCCTTAAAGGGGCCCTCTCATGCTCATTTTCACAAAGCATACAAGGGAGCCTTTAAGCTGTTTCTTTTGAGACTTGATGGAACAACGAGTTTAATGAAAAAGGATATGGGTTCTTTTAGAGGCTTCTCAGCGACCAACGGGACCTTTGTAGCTTTCGCATGGCATTGCAGATCAAAGCAGGAGCGGTCGGCACATCCCACGATCTCGATCCAGCCCTGCAACAAAAAGATATTCACTTAAAAGCACATGGACTCCCTGCTGAGCTACGAGGACGTAAGAGCGATAGTACGTACATAGGAGGTTTTGGTTTCAGCGTCCCAGCAGTCGCAGGCGTAGTGAGCCATCTCGTTGTCCATGTGCTGACGGAAGCGCAGCTTGTCTTTGGAGATACCAACTTTAGTGAGGTAGAGGTAGATCCTCCCGATGAAGTATCCCAGGACGGTGTTGTTGATCACTCCCTGAAAGAACACGGAGTCAATCTTCCAGTTTGTGTGGACAGAGAGATCGAAATACCGTTTCCCACAATCCCGAATTGCAATTTTCTTGTCACAAAAGAAGAATAACTTTAAAGTGTCTGGGCTTTTGTCACTGAAGCTGCCTAATACCGATACAAGCTTGGTCATAAAGCCACATTACACAAGATAATATTGACCACAGGTTTCATGTGTTCATTGAACCGGGTATATCTGTTTTTCAGATTCAATTAACATCAAATGGAAATGTGTCTTTGGCACCGGCAAGTTCACTCACCTTAAACAGCACAGTCTAAAAAGGGACTAATTAGCAGTCGTAATTAAAGTGCTTTGTTATTCCAGAGGTGTGTAGTCCAAAAAAGTATTTTTAATATCGCTTTTAATTTTGGGTTAACTTTGAATTCTCACCGGTTTCATTGTCCATGTTTTACTGTATTTTTTTCTGTTTTGCTTTTATTTTACATTTTTTAAATTGTTTTATTTTAACCTATTTTAATTTCTTGCCAGCTTTAATTCAAGGGAATTTCATTAGGATCACTTTTGATGTTTTATCTTGTTCTGTAACGCACTTTGGGGCTGCTTTGTGCATGAAAGGTGCTATACAAATAAAGTGTATAATTATTATTATTATTTAAAGGTCCCCTATTATACTGTTTATCATCAATATATCACAGGTCTCAGATATATCCAGAGCCTGTCTCTGATTGGCTGAAACACCAAACAGATCATTGCAGCATTACCCATAATCCCCTCTGTTTCTGCCCTGTTTCCAAAGTGCTGATTCTCTCTCTGTTACTAGATGAAAATAAGGAGCCCCCCCCCACGCCCCTCTGAGAGACATTTGGTTACAAAGAACTCAATGGTGCTCTAGGAGGAGATTCAGGTGATAAGGGGGGGGGGGTACCTTGGTTGCTGATTGGCTAATGGTTACACAAGACAAAACATCGTTATGACATCATAAAGTGACCAAAATCTGATCAGCTCATTTTCAGACAGGTTTTTCTAGAAATGGATCAAAAAGAGAGAAAATCTTTGTTCCTGAAACTTTCAGAGTCTCTTTCCACAGAGGGGACACATGTTGATGTAGAAGAGACATGAAGAAGAGGGGACACATGTTGATGTAGAAGAGACATGGAGAAGAGGGGACACATGTTGATGTAGAAGAGACATGAAGAAGAGGGGACACATGTTGATGTAGAAGAGACATGAAGAAGAGGGGACACATGTTGATGTAGAAGAGACATGAAGAAGAGGGGACACATGTTGATGTAGAAGAGACATGAAGAAGAGGGGACACGTGTTGATGTAGAAGAGACATGAAGAAGAGGGGACACATGTTGATGTAGAAGAGACATGGAGAAGAGGGGACACATGGTGATGTAGAAGAGACATGAAGAAGAGGGGACACATGGTGATGTAGAAGAGACATGGAGAAGAGGGGACACATGTTGATGTAGAAGAGACACGGAGAAGAGGGGACACATGGTGATGTAGAAGAGACATGAAGAAGAGGGGACACATGTTGATGTAGAAGAGACATGAAGAAGAGGGGACAACATGTTGATGTAGAAGAGACACGGAGAAGAGGTGATGTAGAAGAGACATGAAGAAGAGGGGACACATGTTGATGTAGAAGAGACATGAAGAAGAGGGGACACATGTGATGTAGAAGAGACATGGAGAAGAGGGGGACACATGTTGATGTAGAAGAGACACGGAGAAGAGGGGACACATGGTGATGTAGAAGAGACATGAAGAAGAGGGGACACATGTTGATGTAGAAGAGACATGAAGAAGAGGGGACACATGTTGATGTAGAAGAGACATGGAGAAGAGGGGACACATGTTGATGTAGAAGAGACATGAAGAAGAGGGGACACATGTTGATGTAGAAGAGACATGGAGAAGAGGGGACACATGTTGATGTAGAAGAGACACGGAGAAGAGGGGACACATGGTGATGTAGAAGAGACACGAAGAAGAGGGGACACATGGTGATGTAGAAGAGACATGGAGAAGAGGGGGGACATGGTGATGTAGAAGAGACACGGAGAAGAGGGGGGACATGGTGATGTAGAAGAGACACGAAGAAGAGGGGACACATGTTGATGTAGAAGAGACACGAAGAAGAGGGGACACATGTTGATGTAGAAGAGACACGGAGAAGAGGGGACACATGTTGATGTAGAAGAGACATGAAGAAGAGGGGACACATGTTGATGTAGAAGAGACATGAAGAAGAGGGGACACATGTTGATGTAGAAGAGACATGGAGAAGAGGGGACACATGTTGATGTAGAAGAGACATGGAGAAGAGGGGACACATGTTGATGTAGAAGAGACATGTAGAAGAAGGGACACATGTTGATGTAGAAGAGACATGTAGAAGAAGGGACACATGTTGATGTAGAAGAGACATGTAGAAGAGGGGACACATGTTGATGTAGAAGAGACATGAAGAAGAGGGGACACATGTTGATGTAGAAGAGACATGAAGAAGAGGAGACACATGTTGATGTAGAAGAGACATGAAGAAGAGGGGACACATGTTGATGTAGAAGAGACATGAAGAAGAGGGGACACATGTTGATGTTAGAAGAGACATGGAGAAGAGGGGACACATGTTGATGTAGAAGAGACATGAAGAAGAGGGGACACATGTTGATGTAGAAGAGACATGAAGAAGAGGGGACACATGTTGATGTAGAAGAGACATGAAGAAGAGGGGACACATGTTGATGTAGAAGAGACATGAAGAAGAGGGGACACATGTTGATGTAGAAGAGACATGAAGAAGAGGGGACACATGGTGATGTAGAAGAGACATGAAGAAGAGGGGACACATGTTGATGTGGAAGAGACCTGAAGAAGAGGGGACACATGTTGATGTAGGAGAGACATGAAGAAGAGGGGACACATGTTGATGTGGAAGAGACCTGAAGAAGAGGGGACACATGGTGATGTAGAAGAGACATGAAGAAGAGGGGACACATGTTGATGTGGAAGAGACCTGAAGAAGAGGGGACACATGTTGATGTAGGAGAGACATGAAGAAGAGGGGACACATGTTGATGTGGAAGAGACCTGAAGAAGAGGGGACACATGTTGATGTAGAAGAGACATGAAGAAGAGGGGACACATGTTGATGTAGAAGAGACATGGAGAAGAGGGGACACATGTTGATGTAGAAGAGACATGGAGAAGAGGGGACACATGTTGATGTAGAAGAGACATGTAGAAGAAGGGACACATGTTGATGTAGAAGAGACATGTAGAAGAAGGGACACATGTTGATGTAGAAGAGACATGTAGAAGAGGGGACACATGTTGATGTAGAAGAGACATGAAGAAGAGGGGACACATGTTGATGTAGAAGAGACATGAAGAAGAGGAGACACATGTTGATGTAGAAGAGACATGAAGAAGAGGGGGACACATGTTGATGTAGAAGAGACATGAAGAAGAGGGGACACATGTTGATGTAGAAGAGACATGGAGAAGAGGGGACACATGTTGATGTAGAAGAGACATGAAGAAGAGGGGACACATGTTGATGTAGAAGAGACATGAAGAAGAGGGGACACATGTTGATGTAGAAGAGACATGAAGAAGAGGGGACACATGTTGATGTAGAAGAGACATGAAGAAGAGGGGACACATGTTGATGTAGAAGAGACATGAAGAAGAGGGGACACATGGTGATGTAGAAGAGACATGAAGAAGAGGGGACACATGTTGATGTGGAAGAGACCTGAAGAAGAGGGGACACATGTTGATGTAGGAGAGACATGAAGAAGAGGGGACACATGTTGATGTGGAAGAGACCTGAAGAAGAGGGGACACATGTTGATGTAGAAGAGACATGAAGAAGAGGGGACACATGTTGATGTGGAAGAGACCTGAAGAAGAGGAGACACATGTTGATGTAGAAGAGACATGAAGAAGAGGGGACACATGCTGATGTAGAAGAGACATGAAGAAGAGGGGACACATGTTGATGTGGAAGAGACATGGAGAAGAGGGGACAGATGTAGAAAAGAAGTGTATGAAAGTGGATCTTGCATAATAGGTGACCTTTAAAAGAAATATCAACACGGAGCATGGCACACAGTATTATTAACAATACATTAATATCCAATCAAATCAGCTGATGTGTTGCAGAGTGACTCCCACCTGCTCCACAGCGTCCCCCAGCCTCATGATCTTTGCAGACTGTCCGCTGGTCTGAGCCTTGGAGGAGTAGAGCGTGAGGTCCAGGTCGGCTACATTGGAGAATTGGGGTGGATTTTCTCATTTGGATCCACAAAGTGCTCGATCTCAGCCATGGTGAACTCTCTGTGAGGAAACGTGGATTCAAGATTCAAGGCTTATATTGTCATGTGTGCATAGCAACAGGGTAGTTACGACAATGACAATCTTAGGCTCCTCCAGCACAATAAAACAGACCAGGGATAATGTGCAGCGACTTGGTCATTACGCTTATAACAAACCAACGACTCGACTCCCAATATTAATTGAAATGATTTCATTGACTTAAAAATGATCGTATTTCTTCCGCTACGAAAAAGAAAACTCCGTTCCGGCGCACCAACGGCTGGAACTGCGACAACAACAACGTTACGGCAGCACTGACCAGCTCTGTTCACGGTTTCTGATCCACTAACAAGTCCTTAAACTCTGCAGAGCCCATACCGTGTTCCCGTTAGTGTTCACTTCCTCTCTGCCTTCGTCCAGCGCTCCGTCTTTCTCTTTCTTGATCCTCCTTAGCAACGGCAGGAACTGCTTCGATAGCGTTTTGATTACAGATTTGAAAACATCGTTGCTTGCTTTAAAAGTAGCACAACTCATTTTGTCAGACCTTGGAAAGTGTCTAGATATCCCTTCCCTAATGCCAAAGGAACTGCACACTGAATATAAATCGACCGGACTTCTTTGTGCAGATGTGAGCATCCTTAACAACGGTCAATGAGTCCTTGACAGCGGTCTGTACTACTGGACATGTCACGTGTTCTGAATCGAGTATTCAACTAAGCCATGTAATATTCCTGTTTAACATCATGAGTCATTTGAATACAGATCAAAAGGTGTTGGTGGATCTCTCACCTGACACGGATGAGTCCAGAGCGAGGAGAGATCTCGTTCCTGAAGGAGTTTCCTATCTGAGCAGCAGCGAAGGGAAGTTTTCCCTGGTTGAACTCCAGCAGACGCTTGAAGTTGAGGAAGATTCCCTGAGCGGTTTCAGGCCTCAGATAGCTGCGGAGTCACGTCAAATCAATCAGCACATAGTCAGCAAAGTGGTCCACATGTGTTCGGAAAGATGCTCATCGAGACATGACAAATACGGGCTATGGAAGGCTGCATGAGGGGCAGAATCAATGTGCGCCTGTTTTAAAAACCCACAGTTCAGCACTGACAGCTGACTCTAGGAACCACAAGGCAGACGTTTCTAACATTTCCTCAACTGCACCAAAGACTACATTCTCCGCTGTATTGTGTTTTATTGTTACCCCGTCATGTTCCCTCCTGGTCCGATGGACGTCTGGAACATCAGGTTGAAAAGGGTGGGAGCTGTGAGGTCATTTCCTGTGATGGGAGACTTCACGTTGTATTTCACAAAGAGGTCGGTGAGCTCCTGCTGGGTGTAGTTATCCATCTGGAACAGAAATAGGCGAAAAAGGGAATTATTAGAAACTGACAGAAGCAGCTTTTCCACTAAAGAGCATTTTGTCTCGGTTACAACGGACCTGAGTGGTGACTTCCTCCATCTCAGCCTTCTTCTCTGCTGAGCACTTCTTATCAGACATCAGCTTCTGGAGGTGGGCTGTCGGACAAACGGAGACATCAAATCAATACTCTTACAAACGTGGGACAATGCTAAACAGACGAAGAAATTAAATGGAAGAAATTAATCTTGAGAAGTGTGAGAATGGTCTCGAAACTAATCTGCATCGTGAAAAGATATCGCTTTAATTGGCATGACAATATCCAAACATAGTATTGCCAAAGCATGTTGTACAAGGTGTTACAACAACATAATAAATAAGCACACTTTCCATATCTCAGATAATAAATAACATACTTTCATTAAATAACATTTTCATGAATTATGTCATTCCTTTTTTGTCATCGGAGCCAATTAGCCTTCAAGGAAATGACACGTTCTTCCTGTATCTCACATTATGTCTGCTGGCTCGTTGGCACAGCTCCAGTCTCTGTGGTCCCAGCTCACACTGCTATGAAAGCTGTGTGATTTCTGCTGTTCCAGCCACTTCCATTCCCCCTCAGGCACCACAGTGATACTCAGAGCTTTCCAAACCAGCAGCAGCCACTGGCAACACAAGCTTGGATCGCGTCCATCCCCCCTCACTCGGCACACTCCATGAATAATCCACATGAAAGACCTACAAAGACCCCTGCTGTGTTAGGATGACTAATCTTTAGTTTAGTGTAAATCACTAAATACCAGAGGTGGGGACTCGAGTCACGTCGCATATTATTTGACTTGAGACTTGCTTGACTAACATTGATAAAAGACTTGACTTGGTATTCATGACTTGAGACTTGAGTTAAGCATGAGATAGATGACTTGGAAGGACTTGACTGTTTAAAATTAAATATTTGCGTTTGTTTTTGTAGTGAGATATTACATTTAGTTTTTTCGAAAAACGTGATTATAGCGCCATGCGCGCAAACCTGGCAACCCACTAGAAGGCAGGAGTCTCAGTCATCACGGCAGCGGCTAGCGTTACTCCACAAATAGTGAAGTTTGGATTCATGATTATGTTGTCGATGACGGTAATAAAAGAGAACAGCGGTATGCAGGGTCTGCATGCATAAAGATCAGTGACACGACCACCACAACATCCAACTTCATTCGTCACTACAAAAAAAAAAAAACACAGGGAAAGGGGCATGTGTTGTGTTAGCTAGAAAGCTAACGTTAAGTTTAAGCTACGTTAGACTTGGTTTCAAATCGATTAAGCAAAGAGAAGACAACAAGGTAAATGAACACTAGAACCGCCAAGGGATTCATTTGACTAACCCTGAGAGAGAGAGAGAGAGAGAGAGAGAGAGATGAGAGAGAGGAGATAGAGATAGAAGAGACATAGAGCGGAGAGAGGAGAGAGAGAGATAGATTGCCTCGTCTTTTTGATGATAAACTGAAGCAATTTCTAAATTAACCCAATTAGTGATTTTTAAATCGTCCTCTTACTTTTTATAAGGAATTATAGAGGAACAAATTAAATGATTTGAAAATGATATCGATGTAGGTGCTGACGCTGTTGGCGGTTCTAGTGTTAACAGAAATTTAAATTAAATATGTGTAATGGAAAATGCCATATACGATTTTCTTACCTGGAATTCTGCCTTTTTGAACAGACTTTCTGAGTCCTAGCTTTGTCTGCAGTTAATATGAATCTATATGATTGTCATCGTCTAAATTAGATTTCAAATGATTAACTGTGTATGTAATGAAGATCATAGTGTGGGTTGAATCCATTTTCATAACCACTGTCTTTTAACTGATTTAAATGCGGAAACTGGGATTATTCATCAGAACTTCGTATGACTTGCTTGACCTGAGCAATGACTTGACTTGCTTGACTCTCACCACAGTGACTTGGGACTTGCACATAGGACTTACTCCCACCTCTGCTAAATACACACAGGACGTACAAAAGGCTTACCTTTGAGGAGGTGGTCGGCCCTAAGCACTCGCCATTCTTCACTTCACGTCTTTTTTCACCATGTAGTCGCAAACTTGTCCACATGTCCTGATGTCCTAGAATTATGAGAAAATATTACATTATAGTGTTTTAGGACATATTCTGCTGATGTTCAGGTGTATATCAGTATGTAGTCTCTACTTTAAGAGATTCCTCTCCTGCTGATGTTCAGTGTGTATCAGTATGTAGTGTCTCTACTTTAAAGAGTCCTCTCCTGCTGATGTTCAGGTGTATATCAGTATGTAGTGTCTCTACTTTAAGAGTCCTCTCCTGCTGATGTTCAGGTGTATATCAGTATGTAGTGTCTCTACTTTAAGAGTCCTCTCCTGCTGATGTTCAGGTGTATATCAGTATGTAGTGTCTCTACTTTAAAGAGTCCTCTCCTGCTGATGTTCAGGTGTATATCAGTATGTAGTGTCTCTACTTTAAAGAGTCCACTCCTGCTCATGTTCAGGTGTATATGAACACCTGAACTGGCTCCCCTCAGAAGCCGGACGGTGTCATTTCTCCGCCCGGCACCATGGTTCACCTCTGATCTTCGCACATGAAGCAAACTGGTCGTCGGTTGGAGCGGCTTTCCAGACGACTGGCCTCACCGTCCACCGTATGGCCTTGGTGGACCATGTAAGGTCCTACAAGGAGGCTCTCTCCAAGACCAAGACCGCCTAACTCCTCTCCTCATCACCTCACAACAAATCACCCCAGATCCTTGTTTCTCCTCCACCATCAACCGACTGCTCCGCCCCCTCCCTGCCACGCACACCTGCTGAAGCTCCTGACCTCTGCTCCAAATTCCTCAACTTTTTTCAGGCTAAGGGTGATCTCCATTCATCAACAACTCCTGGTGCCCGCCCCCTCCCCCTCTCTGCACTGGCCCCTGACACAGAATGCACACTCCCAGCTCAACCCCTCAATCCCCAATGCTCTCTCTCCTCCTTCTCCCCAGTGGATGTTCCACTGGTCTCGAAGCTGGTGACCAATGCTAAGGCCTCCACCTGCTCCCTTGACCCCATGCCCACGGTGCTGGTCAAGGCCTGCCTTCTCACCTCTGCCCCATCATAACAGACATCATCAACTCCTCTCTGTCATCTGGAATAGTTCCCTCCTGCTTCAAAACCGCCTCCATCACACTCCCATCCTCAAGAAGCCTGGTTTGGACCCTGAGGAGCTGAACACTACCGACCGATCTCCAACCTTCCTTTCCTTAGCAAACTTTGGAAAGAGCAGTTGCCGCCCATCTTCATCAACATCTGTCCAACCATGAGCTCTACGAACCCCTACAGTCAGCCTACAGAGCACACAGCACAGAGACCGCCCTCCTCAAGACACTAATGACC